>JZSA01006873.1:0-24227 GCA_000956155.1 Cotesia vestalis | reverse complement strand
AAGTTAAAAAAAAAAAAAAAAGTTGTCATAAAAATACATGAAATTATTAAATAGTAATATTTCACTTCTGACAATAAATAGTAATGCTAGGAAATTAGTACCACTTCCATTGATATTTTTTATGATTAAGCAGAAGCTTCAAAATGATGTATCCACCAACAGATATTTCGATAAAAATTATTGTGACGTGAATGAAATTTTTTTTTAAAACAAGACTATACTAGTACAAATATATATTTTGTTTTTACCAGGACAAAAATGAATTTTTAATAAAAAATTTTAAAAGTTACCTTAGGATTTGTGACGCGGTCAGCGGGCACAGATTCTGGAACAGTTTGCAATGTGCTCCGCATGGTATTGTACATTATAGGCCAGCCAGGATTACTGCCTCAAACCCTCCAACCCTTTAATGCTACAGTTTCTGCCTTTACGCCTGGAAAAGAAAAGAAAAAATAATGTTATACTCAACAAAAAAATAAGAGCAGTAAAAAAATGATCTTTTTACAGAAAAATTTAAATTTAACATAATATAATACAGTAGAAACATTAATTTGAAATTGGTGAAAGCAATTGCTGTAGCTATTATTCACCGTGGAAAGCGTATGGTCAAGTATTACAAATTATCTTTATTGTTTACTACAAAAAACGTAATAAAATAAAGAATATAAATACTTTTAAAATAAACTCTGTATCCATGAGAACAATGGAAATAGTTAGCATCATATGGTTTATGTTTAAAATTTTTAAGTTCATCTTATTATTTGTTTTAAAGCTCAAGTAGTAATATTTTTTTAATTGAGTAACCACTTAAGAGCGTTTATTATGACGAATATTGTCGATTGCAATGCGCTACTTGACATGACGTTGATGATGTTGATTCAGGGCAGACCTCAAGCGAAGGAGGTCAGCTTCCTTCCGCGTTAGTTGAGTATTGTAATACAAAGCAATAAAAGCTCCCTACATCATTATAAAGTTAATAGTGTGTTGAGAAAAAATTTTTTTCAAATCTTTCAACTTCTAAAACATTTTATTCGTGTAAATATTGTATTTCAAATATTTCACTATGAAATATTTTTAAAATTTTAGATTGTCACGATAATTTTAAAAAATTTGTTCTTTGTTCATAAAAAAACTTGATTATTTATATCTATACATGTAATAGTATAAATTATCACTATTTTATCTAAGCTATATGTGAGCATGATTAACGTTAAAGCTTTTTTCAACATGCACTTAGTATTCTAGTAGAAACGCGAACGGAGAACTCATTAGTCCCAATCTGACCTTTAGAGTTTACACAAATCTACAGCTTTATAAGCATCGATTTCAAATATACATGCGATATTATTATCACGTAAACTGACCGGGTTTTACTATGGTGCACTAAACTTGACAAAAGTTTATATTTTTACTTAAATACCATGTATAATAATAAATAACATTAGATTTCCGTTATTGAATTATTAATATATTGTTATACATCCGCTGTATGAATAAGTATGTAAAACTTAAGTTTCAACAAAAGTAAAAATTTTCGAGAAATTATTCACATAATGACAGCATTTTGATCAAAAGATATTTCCTGACCGGATGTTAAATAATAAATATGTACGTATGAGTTCAATAAAAACGACGTATATGGGGAAAAAATTGAGGAAATTGACAAAAAAAAAAAAAATTTTTTTTGTTTCAAAGAATAAATGTCGTCTACTCTAAGTCGGTGAACTCGCAATTAGTCTGATGATTGGACGATAGAGTGGGCGTTATTCTACAAGTATTTGCTCGTTTGGCCCAAAAAGAGAGAAAGGCCTTGCTGCCAAATCGGTTACACTCAGTTCAAATATTTCTCAGCTCTGTATATCTGATTAATTTTATATTTTCTTGATATTTAAAATACTAACACACACTCTCTGTTTTATTTAATTTTATATTTTCTTGATATTTAAAATACTAACACACACTCTCTGTTTTATTTAAATATAAAGTATAATTAAATAATTTCTCTTAAAAAAAAAAAAAAAAAAAAAATGAAATAAAAATAAAAAATTGAGGAAAGCCGTTTGATCGAAGATGATATCTCTCAATTCCGAATATAGGTGTACACTAAAAAAACGAGGACGTCAAAAGAAAGCGATGTTGACCTTGGAAAAAAGAAAAAAATCGAATATATAAATAAATAAATAACAAAAATAACAAAAATATGAGTAAAATAGCAAGAGAAGAAGCGGCTTTTAATATCAGTAAAGTCTTACAATATCACGTGAAAGTGAAGGGACTCGAAGTAAACTCGTTCACCATTGATTCGACCTCGCAGAGTCAACTGCAGTACTTACTCTGTCGAGGTCGGTAATTTTAAAAAATAAAATCAACCCAGGAATAAAATTTCGATAAAAAAAAATAAATAATTTGTTTTTTTTTTATAATAATTATAAATTTTAGGTAAAATTGTTACCGAAATAAGATATGTTTTAAGATAGATTTGGGGCTCCTCCTACATAACTCTTATTAAACTATTTTCTCATCCTTGTATATTTTTATACTCACCACTCGCGTGTGATTTGAGTAGACACACTTATGTAGGCAAATAGTTGCATACATTTAAATTGCAGTACGATTATCTAAAGTAAAAGTCATAAACGGTGGTGACAACGCTAGTATAACCAGCGGGGGTGATATGTTTCATTTAGACTGACACATGCACCTAGCTAAAAACGTGCTAGCGACAGATTTATTTTTTACTCTAACTGACAATAAATGATAAAAATATATATATATTTATATATTGTACGACGATATATAAATAACTATAAAATTAATAATACACAATTATAATTAAATAACACGAATTTAGAGTATTATTAGACACTAATAATTAGACTTAACAAACAGACATGAGTATTCGTCAGTAACCTAGAAAGTAGGCAGCCATTCAGGATTACGGGACTCTGTATGTTTGTCCATGATACTCCAAACCATCAAATCATAAAATAATTCACCCGCGTATTTTATTATTTTATAATCCTTGGAACTAACAATACATTATTTCAATCACTTAATTTTAGCTTATTATTATCACCACTGTTTTTATTTAAACAATATTTCATATTTAAAACGATAAAACTATGTAATTATTATAAAATAATATACAATACAAAAGAAGCCACGGAAGGGAATTCTCGAAACTGTAGATACAGTTGACACAAGACCCGTTCTTCACTCGCGATCGAACGGTCGCCTCATGCCTTCGCCACAACTATAATGTGTTTTATGCTTTGTATTACGATAGAAACAATAAAACTTATTATATCTAAGTCAGTTAAGCACTTATGTAAAACTCTAAATATTTACCCATTTGTGACAGATTTCACGATCGAAATGTACCACACATTAACAAACGTCCCCCACCTATTACCACATGCAGACATTACAAATTTTCATTTTTCAAGATGGCTGCCACCACCAGAGCTTGACCGTCAGACGAAACGATTGAAACGATGCGGCTGGAATGATAAGTTATGGCGCTGGTGTACTTACCTTTTCCCTTTTTTTTCTTCTAAACTTCTCAACTCCTCATACTTGCCGTAACGTGCTGCCATCACATTTTTATACTGATAATTAATAATACTTAGTAGGTGTGCTCAATTTTTTACAACAATATATTTACGGTTGCAAAATACAAAAAAAAAAAACATTTATTTATTTTTACTAAAACTTTGTGATAAAAGCTACATTATAATAATAATAATACCAATTGTTATAAATTACAATTTGTAAATGTTATATCCGATATGATAGGTGTCGTCGTCGATTCATTACGCGGCAAATTCACTATAATTTGGACTATATTTAATTTAATTTATAATAAATTATTTTCATTATTTTAATAATCCTTATGACATACAAAAGATTTTTAATGTCAATTTGTTTATTATTAAATTTTTGAGTAAAAGCAAGCGTACCAAGTTTTTTAATCTTTGAAAAAATAATTTTATTGGCTTTATTAAATTGGAACTGGTTAAAAAATCATTTAGAGAGCTTGAAATTATTATAAAAACTACATAAAAATTTTTTCAGTAAAAACAATTTAATCTTAGGGAAAATATTTTTGAAGTAATTCTTCATAAATTTCTTTGTCTGACTCCAAAAATAGACAAAAAATAACCCTGTCAACCTGTAAAAAATATTGAGTAATTTGTAATGTAATAAAAATTTCTTTTAATTACAGTAAGAAAAATTTTAACAACTTACATCGTTTATATTATCTTGTAAATATTTTTTGACTGTTTCAATTGCAACTTTAGCTGCTGGTTTTTGAGGATAACCGTATACTCCGGTTGATATACATGGAAAAGCAATTGTTTTAACACTATTTTCCTTGGCAATACGGAGACTATTTACATAACATTCTTTTAATTTTTCTGGTTTTTCTCCCTGTGGTCCAACGGTATGAATAACATCTAATAATAAAATTTTATGTAATTAATTTTATGTTTCATTGAATAAATATTAACTAACATTTTGCCGGCAATTTATAACCCCCCGTTATTTTTGCTTCACCAACAGCACATCCATTTAGTGTCGCACATTCTTTTTTGAGAATTGGCCCGGCAGAACGATGAATAGCCCCATCAACTATTGAGATAACGTTTTAAACATGTATTTAGTTAAAATTTATTATTATTAAATTATTAGTAAAAATGATTAATGAAAATATTTGCTACCTCCACCACCACCAAGCAAACTTGAATTTGCAGCATTAACAATAGCATCTATTTCTAGACTCGTGATGTCGCCTTGCCACATTGAAATTTTATTAGCTAATTCCTCTGAACTCTTTTCCGCTTCTTTAGTATCAATTGGTTTTATTGACTCTTTATTCTTTTGCCAATATTGTGGCCATGTCATAACTTGATCTAAAGTTATTATATCACCTTTGTAAAATTTTTTTTTCTCATCTGAGCTCATCTTCAGGAATTTTTCTAGAAAAATTTTTTTCGTTAGTTTATTAAATACTTAAAAAATATAATAAAACTATAGTGGTTTTTAAAACCACAGATATTTCATAATTACGTTTTTTTTTTTTTACCTTTCTCTGTTTCAAATGACATCGTTGACAAATTTTTGAAAACTCTTCCCAGTTTAGCCGGCAAATTTTTTATGGTTATCTGTTTGAAAATCAATATCAATTAAATATCTAATTATTTTTTTTTGGAGTGAAAAATAAATCTTACATTTAATTTCAACATTGATTTGTAATTAAAGTCAAGCATATACAATGTTTTAGTTAATTTCTATTTTCTGGCAACTTACTTTTTTCGAATAAATAGTAATTTAATTTTTTTTGATTTTTTTCAGATTATCACTGCTGTAACCTCGAAAATTATATTAATGCGCAAAGAACATATGATGATAAGAAAATGACTTTCCCCTCTCAATCTTAATAAATTCGCCATCTAGTGATGAAATAATATTACTAAGTGTTAGAGGAATTTAGTAAATTTTTATTGATAAGAAAGTAGCGATTGAATTAATAAATCATTTGTAATGATAATAATATGTTATAATCAAAAGAATCACATTCAATTGTCAATGTGTTTTACAGTATTGTTATTTAATATATTTAAGATCGTTTTCCCAGTGCTTTTTGCGTCAATTCGGTTTTCTTTTGGGCTGCTAACTCTTTTTGCTTTTTCTCATCTTCCCTTCGTTTTGCAGCATCTTCTCTTTGTTGTTTAATTATGGCTAAACGTGCTAAATCAGCCCGCGCTTCATCAGTTTTACCTGCAGCATGAAGCTTTTGATAATTTGCATATGCCCGCTGTTTTTCTATTTGTTCCCTATTGAATGAGAAAAAAAACAATTCAAATGAAAATGATTTTTAGCACCTACGATTATATTTACTTATTCTTTCTTATTCCCAGACACACTTATCCCAAGCATGTCCACTCATACCCTTTACCTGTACCTCTGCCTCTACCTGGAGCTTCTTATTGCACACGGTTAAACTTGTCCTTACTTTTATTTGGTGTCTTTGCTGAGATTTTTCTTCAACTGTTCTTTTTTTGTTTTATTTATTTTGAAAAAATTTTTTAAATAGTTGAACTTTTTAAAATTTTCAGTACCACGACCTAGATTATGAAATTCTGAAGAAAATAAGTACCAACATGTCATATTGATTAATAGTCCGTGTTAATGAAAATCGCGTTAATATTTTATTAATCGATTAATCAAAAATCGACCTACGGCGGATTGAGTCGTGCGACGTGTCATCTTACGTGGAATTTCATGCGTATTTCAAATAACATATTCTCTACAATGTTAAATACTTTTTTCTTTCAATACACACTGATAAAATAATTTATTAACTGTTTATAAATTAAATACTATTAATTTTTGAACTGAAAAATCTATCTAGTTAAAAAGAAAGGTAAATATGCGAAAAAATAAAAAAGGAGTTAAAATCAAATAGCCGTGAGCTCTTGAGTGTTTATTATAATTATAATATATATAATATAAATACGGTTGGGAAGATGCGAGTCGACTCTTTAGTAAAGAACTTAAGCAAAGTTAAAGCAACCAGAAGTCGAGAGATTAATATCTGGAGTCTCTGCTGAGACCTCAGACGTTTAAAAAGGTTCCCAGTTCCCACCGAACCTGGATAAAGTATGCTAACGAGCCATAGAATTAATAGATCGAAATCGGAGTTTAAATAAACATGCACCCGTACACATTACAGTCTTAACATTTTATTTTATGTTACTTGCATTATATTTAAAATAAAAATTAACAATCCATCCTCAAGCTTCATAAAACTTTACAATTATGCTGTTGCAAATTAAAAAATAAAATTTTTTTGTCAAAAAAATATTTTTTTAATTATTTAATATCAAAAATTAAACAAACAAATTTTTGAACTAAGAAATGAGCAGAAATTTGAAAAATAGTTTATCGTAAAATAACATTAAAATTCTTGAGCCTCGTTAAAACTCTCCTGGTTGAAATTATGCACGCATACGCTCCGGAATTTACGTGTAACCCTTAATAAAATAGAGAACTCTCTAGCGGTCGTCGGAGCGCGAATTCCGTTGGTACGTACCGGCTAATTAAGCGCTAATAATCCCCGTTAATTTTAAATGGTAAATCAAACATTAAATTTTCTTTGCTATTATTATCATCATCATTATTATTATTATTATTTGATGTATAAAGTATGTATAATAATAGCAGGTGCCCTTAAACATTACATGCATAATATATGTAATCTAATAAAGTAAAACAAAATAAGCCCTCGCTGCACAATCGACCGAGACAGATAAAGGGCGGAATTTATCGCGCATGCGTGCCTCTCGGAATTCTTGAGGATTCCAAAGCAAAAAGAAAAAGCCAAAGCAAAATGAAATAAAATTCAGATATTGTGTGTAGAGACAAAGATAAAGATGTAGATGTAGAAAGAGTTAAACGTGCTCTGGATCTGGATTTATTCAAAAGTCCTCAGGCATTCCTCGATCCTCGATCCTCGACGCAACCTGTTCGCAACGTTAAGTTAAGTAAAGGATATAATACAGCCTCCATCGAAACCATTATCATCCCGCCAGCCAATCCCCTTCCATGTCTATACACACTAGTATGTTTTAAAAATAAATATACCTCTATATCTGCTATACACTTTCATTATAAATGTATGATTTGTTAAAAACAGTTCTTGCCACCCAATGAGTCTGTGATTGACCAATGATCAAATTATGGATTATCTTTTTACTGACTATGGAAAAAATGAATAAATTTTTTACCATGGGAATTATGTTTTATATATTTGTATTTTGTAATTCATTATTTATTTTTTATGTTGCTTAGATCCGATATATAATGGTTTAATGTTCGCCACCGGCGTTATGTTTTAATCGGGTTATTAGTCACGACGGATTCGATTTCGAAATCGAAAACCCTAAGTCACCGTTTATTTCCTATCTGACGGCTTTATTCGCTTGATATACTCGTTTCAGTGTCGCTAACAATTTATACTTCATAATTTTTATTGCATATTTTTATTTATTTAAAGAGAAAAATTTTTATTTTTTATAAATTTAAATTATACATTGTAGAAAAATGTACTTTATTCAAGAGAAAAAGTTTTGAATTAAGTTAAATTTATTTCATCAGTTTATTTAAAAAAAAAAAAAAATAAATAAATAAGTATGCCGAAAGTACGTAGAAGTAAGAAATCACCACCTGAAGGATGGGAATTAATTGAACCAACTTTAGAAGAATTAGAGTCAAAAATGCGCGAAGGTATTTATGATACACTATATTAATATATAAATTAACAGCTGTTGTGATTTTTATATTTATTTGTTTATAATATTCTAGCTGAAACTGAACCTCACGAAGGAAAAAGGAAACAAGAATCATTGTGGCCAATTTTTAAAATACACCATCAAAAGTCAAGATACATCTATGATCTTTATTATAGGAGAAAGGCAATTAGCAAAGGTATGTATTATTTACTTTTATTAAATAGTATTTTCTACTAAAATTATAAAACAAAATACTATTCAGAATAGCAGATATGATCATTTTTTTTTTTCATCAAATATGAGCATGTATTGGGAAATAAATGTAAAAAATAAAAAAATTTAAATATCTGCTAATTTTGGTATTTTAAGTTAATTTAGTTAATGTGAATGATAATGATATAAAACTTTTTTTTACAGAACTATACGACTATTGTTTGAATGAAAATATTGCTGACAAGAACCTTATCGCCAAATGGAAGAAAGTTGGCTACGAGAACTTGTGTTGTTTACGATGCATTCAAACAAGGGATACTAACTTTGGTACCAATTGTATTTGCCGTGTACCAAAAGGCAAATTAGAGGAAGGTAGGATAGTAGAATGTATACATTGTGGTTGCCGTGGCTGTTCAGGTTAATTTTTTTTAAAAATACTTTCATTTCAATGTAAACATTAAATTATTTTTGACCATTCAAAAGATTTCTTTTTGAAGAAAAGAAAAAAATTTCTATGTTGTTTCTGTAAAAACGAAATCGCCTTATAAATACACTATAGACTCAAGTATTGATTTTGGAGTTTTTTTTTTTTTTTTACCCCAAAGCTGTAAACTTTTTTTATAATCCAACGATTAGACTCATCTCAAAAATTCTTCTGTTCAGATCTATAAAAATAAACTCCGAAAACATTGTTAAAATCGATTGAGTAGTTTGAGAGATGATCTATATATTTATTGGAATATTTTTCAGCTTAGCAAGATTAGAATACTTGATTCGTAAGATCAATCGTAAAAACCAATCCGTATTGTCTATCTTTCACTCTATAATACGTTGTAATTGAATAATATAGTTTCGTGAATACAATCAGCCATCAAAATATTTTTCGACGCATTTTTTTCCTATCAATCTCTATTAGATATACTGTACTCTATGACAATGGAAGGTGATGTATCTATGGTACTTTTTCTTTTGTTTTGTCTTTCAAATAGAGAAAAATTATAGTTTACATTTCAATTACGGAATACATTTACTCATTTTTTCTACAGTAAATTTTAATCTGCATTGTTTTTGCTTTAATAATAAGTTTCGGATCTTAAATTATTTTCTGAAATTATAAAACTGTAATTGAAAAAATTTGAATAAAGTTGTTTTTCATTCACAAACCACTGAGTTCAACGGTCATTGAAATGTCCAATATGTAAATTCACGGAGTAATAAATAGTAATTATTTAAAAAAGAAAATGAGATTTACAAATATCATTTTCTACAAAAGAACGTTTCAACTTTTTTTTTAAAATTCATAATTCATTGTATGAATAATTCGGAATGTTTAATTATAATATACATTCATAATTTTAAAAGTAATTCAATCGTCCCTTCAATTCAACGGACGGTTTATTATTATTATTGTTGTTTGTATATTCAATTTCGTTATTTATACCAATTTGGTTATTCATGAAATTTATGTATATATATATAACGCAGTGTTTTTGTTACATTTCAAGGGATACATGTAATTTTATAAATATTCTTATTTGTGACAGGTATTATAACTGTTATAAAGTTAGTTTTTTATTTTAACAGCTTCCATTAATATAGATTTTGATCTTTACAATGATCTATACAATGACGAAAATATATTAAAAAATGTCACCACTATTCGTAACAAATACTCTTCAATGTATTTCTGTAAAACAAAAATAAATCAAGCAGCTTTTGAATAGTATTTAAATATTAAATAATGAAGTACATTATTAATAAATGAAAGAGTTTGTTTCGAGTGGTTTCATCTATGTAGGTTATTCTATTTATATTGCTTAAATGACAGGGTGTAATGTTACATTATACAGATCAATTATAAGGTGATGAGGTAATTATAAACAGTCATTCTACTGAATAAAATTAATTTTGCTGGACGATTTCCGCTAATCGTTGTCTAATTTCGTCAGTGTTGTTCATGTAAAGAAAAATTCACCCCATCAAGCAGAAAAATTTTTGATCCAAATAAAATTTAGAAAACAAATGACGAATTATTAGCGAAAGATAAATTAAATAAGATCTTCTCGTTACAATTAAATACTAAAATCTTTTCAAGAAAAATAAATAGTAAAGATTTATATTTAGTAATTTTATTTATGATTATGACTTTAATTGAATTAACCAATGTAGCCGTTGATTTAATCAAGACGTAAAACATTGTGTTAGGAGTAACACAATTGCATTAGGTGAAAATAGTATAACGTTTGAACGACAACTTTGTCACAAGTTCACCCCTGAGTTCTCTGGTTATACAACAAGATTAACATTCTGTGAGAGCTACTGCAAGAACCAATCTCCCAAATGGAGTGTCCTGACAACAGTTTCCACCTGACTTGGTGCGAAAACTTAAGTTACTAACTTGCAATAAGTAAAAGCTAGTTGAACCCTCTATAATGACTATTATCGTAACTCTTAAAAATTCCATTTCATTTCTTAATTAAATAGTTTTTATCGACAAATCAAAACACTATAACTTACATTTGTAACTTACCGCTGTGAGAATTATAAATTGCTACTTTTGAAATGCTATTGATTTTGTTACGATTTCCCAAAGTCGGATTTACGTCAGACTCCCAAGTTTTCAGGTTTTAACATGCTATTTTTAGCTGGAGACGTCATTAATACAAGTTGTTTGCATATTATTTAAAAGTAAAATACACTCAAAATATCCTGCAAAAATGGTTAAATTTTTCATTCATGCTCAAATAAAAGAACAACTGATATTATATAGTTCTGTCGGACCTTATAGAAATTTTTTCAAGATTTGTCGTAATATTGTAATGTGTCGTACTAGAATAGCAGTATCGATATATATATATATTGTGCACTCGGGTACTATCCTGTATATAGATGAAGAGCGAAGAGCCGGTCCTCCTCATGATTGTAGCTTTTCATTTCTCTTTTAAACAAACAAGATTTTCGAAAAAAACGCTCTGCTACGTAAAAGATTTTTTTATTATCTATATTACATCAGAGTGTTTTCTTCAAAATTCGTATTTGTTTAAAAAAAAAAAAAAAAAACATAAAACTGCAATTAGCTTCATCACTACGAGTGCAACAAGGATAGTACCGTTTCTCGCCGTGAGAGCGACACAAGAAAAAAATGGGACCGGCTGTGAATGGACTCGTAAAGACTTGAAATGTCAACTTTTAAGAAAATTTAACTCTTGAGTCAATTTTTAAAATAATTAAAAATATTTATTTTTTTCAGCTAATATTTTTTATTATTTTAAAATAATCAAGTTATTTTTTCATGGCATTTCGGTCTGCCGTGTGATATGTCATTTAAGTAAATATCAATAGAAATTTTTACATCAATTATTAAGATCGATCCAATTTGTTTCTTTATGTATAATAAATTCATGCAATTCTTATATACTTGAGTGTTAGTGATTAAAAGTATTGTGTTATATCGTTTGCTAGTTTATATATTTTAATGAAATTTTATAAAAATAACATTCTCCATAATAAAGTGAAAAAGTTTACAATATCCAACTGGGGAAAATCAAGTATCGATATATACTAAATTGTGCGTGCGCGTCAAGTTTTCGAGGAGACGGTTTTTTTTTTTTTTTTTTTTTATGATCTCTTATATTTATTGAAGGGGTGAAATAATATCTTCACATAAGAGGGTAAGTGTTTTTTATTTTTATAGATATACGTTATTGTTGAAGGTACATGATTTAAAGATTAAGTAGACCTGTTGCATGAAGAAATATCACTTACAATAGTAAAAATTTTATGAAAATTATTGCCATCCACGCAAATGTTTTTTTAATTATAAAATATGTTCTTATTTTTTTTTGAGCTTATCTCAAGTAACAGCATATTATTAAATAACATATTATTCGTTAAATCATTGAAATGATTGAAATTTATTTCGATATTACATAATCCTTAATCCAACCCGGATTACGGCTTCAGTTGAAAAGTGGCTTATCCTACTTAAACCTTATAGTGTTTTTATTTAGCAGGAGATTAAATCCTACTGTAGTGAAGTTTGTTTAAACGCCAAAATAGAATAAAATTAAATTTAGAAAAGAATTTTTAACGAAGGGTGGTTGACATCCGTTGATAATAGTTATCATGGTAATTATGGTTCGGGTAGTTAAAAAAATAAATGAATTAATACAACTAAAAAATGTGAAAAAGGGTTCATTTTTTAAATACATTAATTTAAATGAATACTTTTTACATTGAAATTCATGCCAGGTATTAAGAAAAGATATACTTACTGAATATAGGAGTCGTTTTGTAGGAAATTATTTTAATAATTTAAAGTGCTCCTTCAAGCCTGAAGACAATTCGATATTCTCTGCAAGCATTATCATAACCTCTTAACTTGTCTATTGTTAATAATGACATTCTATTGTTCAAGTTTTTCAATTATTTCAAGTTAAGTACTATCACGTAAAAGTTATGCGAGTTTAGCCGAATATTGAGTTGCAATAAATTTACTTAAATTGCAATTGATCGACCTTTTTCCAGTGATGAATTACTTGTTTTAAAATTAAAACCGTTTCAAATATTTATATTATTTTTTAACAATTGTTTGAATCAAACATTTTTTTATGTTAAAAAAATATTTCATTTTTAATCATAATAAATAATTTTAACTAGTTTTAGAAAGTTTTACAAAAAATAGGAAAAACGATTAATTCTTTAGGTTGACCGAAAAAATCTCAAAGAATTTTATTAGATGTGAATCAATATAAACCCTTTTATCTCCAATACCACAAATCCGATTCCACAGATATCGTATGATAAGGCTTTATCTTAGTCTAGACGCGGTATTGCTTTGGTATAATTTTGTCAGTGGATTTAATAAAGCTTATTTTTTGTATTTTGATTTTGACTGAATCCATACATCACATTAGTTTTTTGAAAACTATCATTGAAAATACATTAATAATTTCGTTATTTCATCATTTTATTTGAACAAAGTTAAAATTTTTAATAAAACTAGTCCAACCGTCCAAGAAATTTTCTCTGAGAAAAAATTTCTTCTACTGTAAAAGCGAACTAAATACATTTAGTAAATATTTGTACTACTTGAACTCTACTTTATTTTATTAATTATGATTTATTATGCATAAAAGATAAAAATTCAGCAGCCGCCAGATGTTGATGTTAGTAATATTTTATGTTGATTAAAAATTTATCAATTTCAGCATGACTGCAAAATGATAGACAGAAATGCATACTTTATTATTTATTATATACTATAAAGTCACGCTGTGGTAATTTACATAAAATTAGTGATAAACATATTCCTGTTGATTTATTTAAATATGATGTAAGCTTATGGTATTATTCGCTAAGTTGTTTCTTATTCTGTACATATTAAATATTTGAAATTAAAAAATATGATACTAACTTTTAACGTGAAAGTTCTCTTTATTGGTAGAAAATATAATTATCAATACAATAATTACATGAGATGTAGTAGGACTATAATATGATTGCATAAAGATGAGTTAATTGCATATTTTAACTACATTAACAAATCTGTTGTTTTTTTTTCTTTATTTTATGAACAAACTCTACAAGTTAACCGCGCAAAACGATTTATATACTTATATACATACAAAAATTTGAAGATAATAGTTTTTTTCGCGTATCAAAATAATAAAATAATAATAATATAAATGATGATGAGTTAATCTTTTACAATTACTAATATGCATTTATGTTGACCAGCGATGTCAAATTTACTATCGAAGTTCGCTAGTCATTTAAATGTCTATAAATTGTTGTCAGCTTATAAATAAACACTATTTGATAATTATATTTCTAATAAATTGATTGAAATTATTTTAAATATTATTATTATACATAATAGCCGTCGTTACTTCGGCAGAAATAACTGAAATAATGATAATTAAAATAAAAGACTATTGTTATATTTAATATTTATAAATTTTTGAATTTACAGCATTCTGGTAATATCGTTGTACCATGATGATATAAAGTCATTCAATATTTAAATTTATACAACAGTAGCGAAAACAATCGCTCATTATTATTAAATTCACTCTAATTGTAGGATACATTAAATTGATCGAATTAGATGTATATCCATTATAAAAAAAAAAAAAAAAAAGGGATATGTACAGCGACATTGAAAAATTTTTAGTACCCAACAATAGTATCACGGCAACTGTAACTGTAACTGTAACTGGAATTGTAACGGTAACAGCTGATAGGATAATCCCTGGCGAACATATATCACTTTACGGGAGACTAATACGGTACGTGAATATTCCGAGAGCGTGAACGACGTCTACAAAATCGACAAACAGCAATGAGACAAGTGAGAGATAGAATAACTGCTATGCTGGCGCCCAAAACAGCTCCTGCCCACCCTGCAGGGCCAACAACGCTGTTATTATTATTTGATACCGGACCTCCGCAAGTCTCATCAGACTCGTCATTAGGCTCAACTAAACTGATATTGAGTCCACCTGACGGGAAATTAATGTTTGGACAATTTACAACACCATTGCACAAAAGACGCTCAGGTATGCAGCCCGTATTACGTGGACACTGAAATCCACACTCTTGTAGTTTTTGAGTGTTAAGTTGACCACTGCTATCCCGAGGTAGTCGAAAAAGCTCCGTCCAAGCAATCTTGAATGCCACCCTCGCCGGTGCCATCGATCCAGTGAATTGTATAACAACAGGAGGTGGCTCGCCGTCTGGTATTCTCGGCTGACCTAATTGTACTGCGGAAAATATTGGCATTTCTCTGACATTACTGACATTCTCTCCACAAATCGCTAAGTAAGGTTCCGTTATACTGGCTAAAAATATTTCCAACTTTCCATCCTCGCAAGACCTAGATGCAAACTTAATCTTATCAAAGTGCAACCACAAATCTTTGTCAGGATTGACTCGTAGCTCCCAAATACACTTGATTGACCGAGGAGGGCTGACGTAACTAAGAGCTTCATAGCTGGGAAACTCAATCTCCCCGTCAGTTGCTGGTGGTAGTAAAGCTGCACCACAGAGTGGACTGTGGACAAACTCGTAACTTGCTTTAAAGAGTGCTGATGATTGCTTAAAATAACTCGGGGCAGCATGGCTGCCATCAACAAAAAATTTAAGCTCTAACTTTTCTCCACGAGAAACTACTTTCAAGGGAGGCGTAGGGGAACTCAATTTACATATGCAATGACCCTTGTCTGCTTCAACATTTGGTTCACGTACAATCACTTTATCAGCGTGGCTGTCCCAGCAATGATTGCATTGAGCATAAGGGTTGTCTTTAAAAGTTACCGATTCTACGGTAAGTATTACTCTTGCAAATAATCTTTTATCGGTTATAAAGGTATAGGTGCATGACAAGTCATTTGGTGGATCACCTGATCGTTTGTATAACAGACTGTTGAGAGGTGAACGCAGTTGCCCAGAATGAGCTTTCCATGAGGCAAATGTTTCGTCACACTCGGTATTAGGTACAGGTTCTCCAAATCTACTGGCATTGAAAAAATCATAATGTGCCCAATAATAGAGTGAGCTACCAGAATAACTTCCAGTTTTGCTTTCAAATCTAACAAACATAGCATTGGACGTTGAAACAAAATCATGCTTTTCCATAGGTTTGCTGAAAGTATCGCAAAAAGTTTTTATAATTCTAGCATCATCTGGCCAATTGGCATCATAAAGAGTAAGACTTTCACCACAGTCTCCGTCATATGGTTGAATAGGAGATTCGATTCGATTGACTCGAAAACTAGGAAAGTATAACCTAGCAATTTCTCCCGGGCGACCTCTCAAAAGATACGTACAACTTGTGTGCGGAGGGTACCAATGGGCTACTGACAAAAATATTCCTTCACCTCCATTTTGAAGATTATCACTGCTTAAAAGCCAATCACAACTACCATTTTTGACTCCCGCTGTTTCAACATGAGCTGGCCAATTACCAACATTGAAATGAAATCCAGTATTTAAAAGTGGTCCAGCAGGAGAAGAGACAAATTCAACATAAAGATCGGCACTGGTGCCAATTATGCTGTAAGGAAACTTTCCCATACCGCAGAAAGTTCCGATTACTGGGGCTGTCTCATTCATACCATCATAAACACGAATATAGTCAAAAGGGCAGTGTTGGGATCCAGAACTTATTGGTCGCATTGGACATGTCATAATATTTTCACATCGTTGGCCATCTATGTTAAATTCTTCATTTTCAATGTATAGTTTGATGAAAGGTTGTCTAGTATTAAGTTTGTATTTGCAATGGAGTGCTCGAGGATATATGCCAGGGTAAGCAGGACTTTGTACATAACATGTCTGAAGTCGACAGTCTTTGAAATCACGTTCGCAATAACTTCCAGGTACAACTACACCTCTGCGATTAGGATAAAGCTCAGGATGTTGACCATACCGAAGGTAAACCTCAAATTGCTGTTCAGCTCTCGAATCAAAGCTAAAGTAAGTCTGGTCTGTGAAATTGTCAGCATGAAAGAGAACCCGTACGAAACTGGTTTCCGATATGAATGTTTGAGGTTGTTCAGATTCTCCACAAAAGACTCCTGGCTCCTTGCGGTTACTCACTGATGTCTTAGTATTTCCATCTATAATCTGTAACATAAATACCATTACATTACTCGCAATTAATTGAGATATGATTAAAATTGATGAAATTATTTTTTTTTTTAATTATTTATCTCTTAAAAAATCAGTTTAACGAATATACCATAAGATGTTTCGTGCTTTAATACGAAGTGCTTGCCCTCATTAAAATAATTTTATTAATTAAATGATTTAATAATTCAGAAATGATAAATGTTTAAAAAAATTCGTAAAAGCATAGCTGACTGTTAAGGGTGATTTAAAGTTAAAAAATAGTTTTTCCAACAAACATGAACAGATTTTAAGTGTTAAGTCAAGGAAAACGGACGATGATCAACAGCTAGTTATTAAAATGTACAAAATAGCAGTTTTATAAAAATTTTAAACTGTCTCAAGAGAACTATCTCTAAACTTTACCCAAATTGAATCCACTGTCTTTCGTAGTGACATAACGGAGCTTCCGGCAAACGATAGAATACTCTACTGGTTTGCTACGGGCGCCAACTACCAGCCGTTCTCATTTAATATCCGGCATGCATGCTATTGGAGCTTCGTTAACTCGGAGCAAATTATCATATCACCCGAGGGCTTCCACAGTCATCGTTCAGTTTACTCGCTAGTTCTCTTTCTCTTCCTTTCTATTTTCAGTAATCTACTTTAATCAAATTTATTATGTTTTATAATAAGAAAAGTTAATCACACTAAGTAAGTGTATTTAATATTTCGAATATATAAATTTATTTAAATTTAAATATTACACATTAAATACATTGTCATTTTTAATTTTTAATTTTTAAGCAATGTAATTTAATTAATTAATGAGGGATTTAATGCTTATACATGGAATTGAGCCAACCATGAATTCACGAGCCGTGAAACGTCGTTTGTAAAAGCAAAATTGTGTGAAAGGGGTGTTCAGATTTGGATGTGTACCCTTCGGGCAATTTCGTGTAGCGTCAATGGTGCTCAGCTCTACGTCCGGTTGATTTGGCTACAGAGTTTGCAGTTGCTACGCGTTAATTAGGCGTTGCGGGCCGTGCGTTTCCCACAAATTCGATGTGTTATGTTTTTGCTTACCAAGCTGCTCTTCATTATTATTTTCACTAAAATTATTTTAATTAATAATTCGTGATTTATTGCTAGTGAATTAACGAGAGTATCCAATTTACTCGATTTTATAAGTATTATTGTCATTACTATTATTATTATTATTTTATGTAATTTAATTTGTTATTAAATTCAACATTTCGAGTTAGTAATACTAAATGATAATAATTTTAATACGAGATTAATGAATGATATTTATACACGAAAATATATGTCATTTTGTTGATGTAAAAATTTTGTGGAATATTGATTAACATTTATATATATATATATATATATATATATATGTTTTTTTTTCCCCGTATGGTATACTCGTACCAGCAATTTGATTCTGCAATGGTCCATCCAAACTACGTGCTTGAAGATTCAACTGCAGTTAACTCGTCTACACTGTGACCGCGTGCATGGCATATTTAATTACAACACGCTAAACTCTCTTATGCAAGTATTTCTCCGAGCGTAGAACGTGCAATAGAAAGAAGTATACTTTAGAGTGGAGAGTAAGCTTGAGGGTAAGACCAAGCCTGGAATTGCATCCGGTGGTCCCTGATTTCGTACTCTCATCGCCTCACATTTTTTTTGTTGTTCAATTACTACAAACCTTATTTTACCCAACTACTACATACATATTTTCATTTATTCTTTTGTGCATATGATAATTAAGCATAACCTCATTTTTTTATCTTCTCAAAAGTAAACTATAGTTTTTTACGGGGCTTGAAAACTCATTTAATTAGAAATTAACTTTGATATAAATAATTATTTTACAGTTATCGAGAAATATTGCTTTTAACACTTTTATTGTTTTCTTTTTTTGAGATAACAATTAAATTCACGACTTTTTAGGGTATAAATAAAAAGGTCTGTTGATTAAGAATTCTCTGAAAATTGTATTTTTTGAATAACTGTTGGCTTGTGTTGAAAGAATAATAATATAGTTTTTTTATAACGTTAATACTGAAACTAACGGATGCGCATGCATTTGAAATGGAAAAAGGTACATGTATTATAATAAATCTATGGTCTATTTTTGAATTTCGTGCGTCGTTGCATCCAGGCAACGGCATATAATAATGCACCAGGTTGTCTGAGAAAACGTCGATTATTGTAATGTCTGCGTCAACTACAGATTCTGAGACTGAAAATAATTGAGTAATATTCAACTCGATTTACTAAATATACTTTAAACTCAAATCTGTCTATAATGGTTTATAATAATGACAATGACAGTTCTATTGTGGATTTAATTTATCAAGATACATCGATTTTATCATCTCTGAGTATTATATAATTTATTTATTTATTTATTTATTACAAGTGAATAACTTAGTTGACCCCTTAGGGACATAACTCTATAACTTTACGGTCAAGTATTCCATAAGCATTTCCAAACTAATATGCAAACATTTTATGATAGAAGAAGATGCAAATATCAATAATAGTAAAGACTTGGAACTTTGTTAGTAACTTATGTAATTTGATGGCATAATACATTGGGTTGTTAGAATAAAGTCGAATATAATCTCATCATAGTAAATCAACGATTTTGACAAAATAAAAGAGTCGTTTTCAAGCGCATAATAAATATGTAAACAGGATTACCTTAGATTGCAAGCGCATCACGTATGTAAATAGTTAGACAGATAGTACACCCTGCATTCACATATATCTATATAAAAAATTGTATATATTATCTTAGAGAGTACTTGCTGCATTTAATGTTATAAATATAAATTTACATTAACATAGATTATCCAAAATATAAATTATATAGATAAATGTTATTTTTATGAAAAATGTGTCAAAAGAAAGCTGTTTACTATGGCACATTTTATAATAAACAGAATTATTATTCAGATAACAAAGGAAAGCTAGTTTTTTTTTTTTAATTTTCCCAAAAACAGTTTCCAGTATTATTGAAAATAAATTCATACCGGTTTTTTTACAATTGCGTATTTTTGCGGTTTTAAAAAATATATATTTAAATGAAACAAAAAAAAATAATTAATTAAAATGAACATAATGTCAGAAATAAGCTACTAACGAGTAAAAATGAAGAAAAGTAAGTAATAAAATTATTGTAATTTTCATGATTATTATAAAAGTGGGGTAGAGTTGTTAATTATTCATTTGAAAACATGACATGAAAACGTGAAGATATAAGTTTTGCGCAACAACGTTAGTTCCATATATACCTTGCCACGTCCAGAGAGTATCATTAATCTCTGGCAGGTTTCTCACTCTATACTCCTGTTCCATTGCATTTGTATATTCTCTGTGTGTATATATGGATAAAAATTCACACATTTGAAACTACCGAAACTCAGTATATACGATCCTACATGCAAAAGTTGTTTTGTATACATTCAAATCTAACTATATAGCTACATATTTAAATCTATAGCTGCCCTTTAGACTTAGAGATAAAAGCTTTTAATGACTTTCATTTTTCAATCAAGATTAATAGCACCATGCTATTTATTATATCCTTTAATACTAACAACCAAAACAAATTATTATATATATATTTTTTTAAATGTTTACCGCGATAAATTTTATTTAGAAATTGATTTTTATTTCACGACTGACAATTTGTGTTAATAAATTATTGTAAAAGCCACGAGAGGTTAGCAATTTTTCAAGCTACATTTGTACACGACAACTAACAGTTATATTTTGTAATATCGATAACATGATGGATATTGGACATAGTTTCGCAGCGCCATGCTCATGCAATCAAAAACGGCTTTTGTAAATCTATAGTGTGAGTTTATAAATTGAATTCTAAAAGTATGGGTAAAAAAATTAATAAAAAAGAAACGGCATTTTTTTTTTTTTTATTTATTTATTTTTTTTTTTTTCTGTCCACCTATACGACTATATTGATTTAATATCAAACCAATGGTACTGCAATTTTGAGAACATAATAAATTTTATAAAATCTAGAGAGAAAAATGTTTTATAGTTAAAAAAGCAAAAATATTTGTTTATAAAAATAAGTTGACGTCGGCATTAATAATATCCATGAATAAGTTTATGTATTAAGTATTTATTCAAATGAAATTCAAGTTGGTTAACTTTAAACTGCTTTACTACTTGAATTTCAAGTATTATATATTTTTTTATATATTCGTTTTTTCTTTGCTTTCTTCAGAATATTTTATTTTTATTCTGTTGAAATTGCACACTGAATATCGAGTCTAACAACCAAGTTCGAAGTTGTGCTTTGAAATTATTTGAATGTAATGTCCGTCATAGCTCTGCAGGGTACGGACAATATTATATAGAACTACATCACATATTTCTCAAACTACTGTATGATCTATACGTATATAGATTTTCAAAGTTTATATATCACCGCGATGAGTAATACATCATTCTTTCATGACAGCTTTAAATTTCTTTGTTTAAATATTTCAATTTCTAAACTCATTTTTTTTCCTACGTCGACATTTTAATTTAAAGGAAGAGAAAACTAATCTGAGCGTGAAAATATATTTTTTTTTTTTAAGAGAGATAGCAGTAATATCACGGACTAGAGACAGATTTATTGAACGAACAATTCCGTGTCGGATATTAGATTTTATGAGTTTCTATTTAAGACTGAGGAAAATTTTTAAAATTATTAAATTGTATCATTACATTTAAACTTATTTTAAAATTTTAAGTATTGTCAGTTGCTTTTTTTTTTTTTGTTTATTATTATAAATTAAGCGTATAAATCAAATAGAATAAATCTATGAAAAAAAAGATCAGTCAGTTAAATAAAAGATTAAAAAAAATTGCTAAAGAAAAATTGTATGAGACAGACCATTCTCGGCACAAAAAAAGTCGTAAGCTTTACTTGGTTTTTTATTTCTTCTGTTACTTTGGAGTTCGCGGTAAGAATACCTTGAATATACTCATATAGATCAATACTTTATAGATGAGCAAAAAATGGGATACTCGAAAAACATTCCCAGTGTATAAATCAATTATAGAAATTTATTAAACAGAAGTATTGATTTTAACAGTTTTAATTTACTTTTGTTTAAAGGAAATCAAAGATTTCTGTTTTAATTAAATTAAAAAATAATTATATTATTGAACTCAATAAAAAATTTTTAAATCTATTTGACAAATAGAAATTTTTTATATATAGTATGAAGGTAGCGAAAAATTTCAGAGATAGCCTCTAGAGCCATGCATTTTTCACATTTTCTACATAAATTTCTAACTGGAATATTGATAATCATATTTCGAGAGTATGTATTTACAAAAATGTTATAAGCCCGTTATTAAAATCTGTAACCCATAACATTTTCTCGATTTTATATTGTTGAGTAACTTTTAGCGAATAAGCCGAATAACGTTACTGTAATTCCGACGTACATTTTTTAAAAACAAATAATGTTAAATATTTTAATAATAATAATAATAATAATAATAACAACTATTGTAAAATTTAAATCTAAAATTATCGATAAACATTTTACGTAGTTGAAATTTGAGGTATTTATCTGGTAAATAAACAAAATGCTTTTTTTTTTTATTTAATTTCTATTTAGAGTCGGTTTCAACTGATGTGGTCATATTGCCGACTTTCAACTGTTGGGGTCTTTTTAGGTTGTGTAAATCTCAACTGAGCTAGTTTCTAAGACCAGCTTGGGATTTGAACCCACGCCTGTACGGTGCTTTAATTCGTGTGCTTTTCAAGGGTATTTTACTCATAAAACTTATTGAAACAAATGAAATAAACGAAAATGATGCATTGATCATCCTATATATATTTATAATATATATATTATATTAAACATTGTAAGTAAAGCTAATTATACAAACCGAAAATAATGGAATATTGTATTTCGAGGCTCCTCATTTACATAGTAACATTATCTCCATTGCACCCAATGTATATGAGTAGAGCGAAGTAAAATGAGAAAACAGAGAATCTATTTTCCAATTCGAAATACGTTACAACCGCTTTTGCTGAGTTCACTGAGAATAAATTTAATTTTTTCTATCAAATAAAATATTGAGTGTTATATCTATATTCGTGTTCTTTGAAGTATAAATACGTTATAATAAATGCTATAGAATATATTAATTTTTTAATATTCCAAAAACTATAAATTACTATTGTTTTATTTTCTTTTTTTCACTTTTCAATTGTTTAGTTATTTTGTTGTAATTATAAATAAAAAACAATATTCAATTATTTTTGGTATGAATATTTGAATAGGTAGTATTTACTAATGAATACAATAGCAAAAGTTCATATCTATTTATTCCAGTGTAACTTATATATATATATATCTTGTGAAGGTATTGAAATTCTAAAAAATATTTTAGCATATACTCACTTGTAAAAAACCTCCAAGACAGTGAGTAGCATTAGCGAGTACTCCGACTTTGAATTTTTTGAATCGCACTCTAAGGATCCAGTCTCGAGGAGTGCCACGAAAAGCTCGAAACCGATACCAACAAGTTAAAGGTTTACCCCAAGTCCCAGAAGTAACAGCTGGGCTAGAAACGTCTTCATAGATATCGACAGTTTTATTGCAATGATCTCGTTCTGCTGCAAAAGAAATGAAAGAAAATATAATGTAATTATCATTTGGTTTGACAAAAGTCCAGGTAAAGTAATATAATAAATCGAAAAAAAAATAAAAAAGAAATAATGAGACCCATTGAAAATAAATTGAATAAAGTATAGTAGCGATTCAGTATATTGTGGAGAGAAAAGTAAAGTGTCGGAATGTCGTGTAATTCGAAGCGTGACGATGCATGCACGTATATCCAAGTAATAAGACCGACATGACGCGTCGAGCGCCACATGGAACGTGATGCTGAAAGCCGCTGTCGCCCAAGCACGTTTGCTCTTCAATCGTTTTCTATTTTATATTCTTTTCTTTTTATTTTTATTTTTATTTTAAACTTGAAACCTCTTTACGTCTTTTTCTTCTTATGACCTATCATTTTTTTTTTTTTTTTTTTTTTTTTTTTTTTTTTTTT
>JZSA01006871.1:0-12983 GCA_000956155.1 Cotesia vestalis | reverse complement strand
GAAAAAAAAAAAAAAAAAAAAATAACACTCTTCTCAGTCAATTTATTTTATTATTCAAATAATTATCGGGTAACTTGTTTTTAAAGTTCGTAAACTTTATAATTATTATTATTATTATTATTTTTTTTTTTTTTTTTTTTTCAAGTGTAATTACTTAAATTTATATCAAATTATTTAATTTATATTTATTTAATTTTTTCACGGATAAAATTATGCGCTTAACACACTATGTACATCTGTACGATTTATCCATGCGAATGTTCTAATCGTAGAACACATTAATATCCTAATAATTTTGTTTAAGAACCGTCATTATTATTATTACATATTTTATTTATTTATTTATTTTTTTTTTTTGGTTCATAATTATCTAAAAATTGTCAATGGAAAAAGTGACCCAAAGACTTGTAGTAAAATTGCTCTACCTAACGCTCATATTAATTATTCACATACGTTTCATTAATAATTTCTTTATTTGTAATAATAAAAATAAAAAATTAATAATTTATTGGAAATATTCAATTAATATAAATTTATCTAATTACATAAAAAAATTATTGTTGGTTTTTTTTTTTTCTTAAAATCGAATCGATCAATGTCTTTTGAAGTTATTTCAATTCAATAAACTTAATTATTGTTTATTGTTAAAATACGACTAATTATCGTATATAAGTAATAATAAATTTATGTATTATTTGATTAAAAGAACGTTTTTTTTTTTTTTTTTTTTTTTTTTTTTTTTTGTCGACTTGATTGCTCCTTTTTATCCTTTTTTTTTGTTATTTTTCTTAACATTGTGATTTTTTTTTCTCAACTCATTTTTACTTGTTCTTGTCAATTCTGTTTAGCTAGCTCTTGTATGAAACTAACAACGAAGACTACAAGTTCTACGTCAAAGCAGTTTTCAAATTGTTCAGCTTCTCTCGTCGCTTATATATGGCCATTCATTTTCCATGAATACTTTCAACTCACTAATGGAGAAATTCACTCAAGTGTTGGGTGTATCAAGTTCACTTATTGCGCTGCTTATAACGAAATAGATCCTTTGTTCTATCGAATAAGTATCTTTAGGCTGATTATCATTATACAAGAACAGTAAGATGATAATATAACCGAAGGAACTCTGTACTTAGTAATAACTTTTAATTAATAAGCCTTTACTGATTATTCTTAGTAATTTATCGCATATTTATCAAATTAAAATAGTTTTTCTTTGAAAGGATCGGTTTAATTGATGAAAAAATGAAAAAATGAAAAAATCACAACTTTGTGGGTTGATAAACGTTGTTAACTCTTAAGAAGTAAGCTACCGATGTAGCAAAGCACGAACAAAACTTGAAAGATCAAGCAGTATAGAATTGAGGAAACTAACAGAAGTTTCATTGGAATCGTGGCTTCCTAAAGTTGCAGGCCAATTAGAGTCAATTTTGTTGAAGCGCGAAAAAGGCGCCCATGTAATGTCAGTTTACTCCCTCTTTCTCACGACAACAGACGTCTAATTAAACTCGTACTCTACCGGCATTTGTTACGCGCAATCAAATAAATCTTTTTTGTTCTTGCTATTTTTAGCCTTTAAACTGTTAAGGGAAGCAGAAAATTTTTTTTTTTCGATTGTTAATTGTCACTGAAAAAGAAAAAAAAAACTAGGGGGAGTACATTGCACGCATGATTCGTTGACACGAGAATTTTGCTACGATGGCTCGTTAAACAGGATGTCGGCAATTGTTCGCTCGCTGCTTCAGCACCCTTTTCGTTACTCATGCCAGCAGACGCTCGATATCCGGTCTAATAACTCCAAGTAATTAAGTAGTTACCAAGAGATGACAACTAAGTCTTTGGCAATAACAAAATTTATTGACTTTTTTTTTTTTTTTAACTTTTAGTTAGTTAAGAAAAAATCAGTAATCATTTTCAATCAAAATTGATACAAGTTATCATGAAGAATAACCTAGTTCTCAAATCGCAATAGATTCAATTAGATTGAATTGAAATTTGTATACACAACACTAAATCAATTACTGTCAATTTAAATGATGAAAAAAATAGCTGTGATAACGACGAATACGTTTGAATATAACAAGTTTAAAATGAGTTTGGGAAGTTTAAATGAATAAATTTGATGTGTGGTGAATAATCCATTAAAAATGGAAATTATAGCACACAATTGGACTATACTCATCGGAACTTGTATTTCAATATATAGTAAATCAACCATAAAGATATTAATTTAAGTCAATGAACAGACCTTGACTGTACGAACAGATTTTAAAGCAATTTAAAAATTTATTTAGTTCTGTGTGATGAACAAAATCATAAAAAGGTGTTTTTTTTTTTTTTTTAACAGTTGTAACTAAAAACGAATGGTCATTCTATTTAAAAGTTTATGAAAGCAAAAAACGATAACCGATACACTGTTAGCTCGTTCAAAATATTAAAAAAATATTAAAAAAATCTATATGTTAATATTTGATGATGATACATAAAAACAAATAACGAATAACATACAATAATACGTAAAAATAATCTAATGAAAAATGTAAAGATATCGAGGGATTTTTAACATCAATATACAATAGTAAAATGTATGCGACGTGTATGTGTACCGTAAGTTATTCTGCCGCAGACGAGTGCTGTGATTCACACGAGTACTATAAGTACTAGTCCTGAGCTCATTTGAATAAAGTTTAAGCTGCAACAAATGCTTTAACCAAGTGTCGTAGCTTGGTTTCTTTACAGGAATGTCACTCACTCTATTTTTTATCGTAAAATTCCCTTGAAAAATTCAATGTAAAAAAAATAACTAAATTATACATCAGCAATCTCACACATTTTAAATAATTATTACGTTATAACGTTATCACTGATGTGCTACGTAAAGTAAAAAATTGACAGTATTATAAAGGAAGAACAAAAACACAAATATTGAAAAAGTACATAACAAAATCCAATGGTAACAACGTTGCCGTTGTAGCCATTGTGATGCCGACGACATTTGTGAAAAAGAAGTCAAGAAAAACGGGAAAAGTCAAGATTAAGCTTGTAGCGTATACGGATTCCAAGTCACGTAGGTGAAAAATCTGATCCTGAGGCAAGACAACGACATTCTGTCTCGCTGTTTTTCGTCATTGTTATGTCGAGAAATACTCTCATAATTCAACAATGTCGATGTAAATTTACAATCAAACTTTTATTTTTATTTATATAATAATAATCATTTTTAATCTTCTTTAGGCATAATACTTCATTTTTATTCAGTAACACAAATGAAAAATTTCAATATTATTTATAGAAAAATCCTTCTTCAGTCAACTATAATAGTAGTTGACAGTTATACTTTAAATAAAAATTATTTGTATAATACAATAATCCATCACTCATTGCATTGTTTATTTAAAAAATTCAATGACACAGGACTTGAGAAAAACCTCAGCTGGTCTCTGTGGTTCTCTATGACTTAAATCTTTATCCCGGTCTCGTTAAATCAGATTATTAACGATAAATCAGCTTGTGGCTTAACATTATTCTACTATTTAAAACTTACTTGATAAATTGTTTGATCACTTAATTTATTGTAAGCATAAAATTTGAAAATGTTGTTTATTTTGATAATTAATTTGGAATTGTAAATTATGATCCAAGAATAGTAAATAGAATTCGATTAAAGAATTAGGAATTTCTGAAAAGTCACGTCCACCAGAGTGTACAGGAACTAATGTATTAGTTGGTCCGGAAAACGACGAGGGTTACCTTGTGGCACATGCTCGCAATAAATTTCCATTCCTTACTCTGGGCAAAGAGTTTGTTAACTAATCGTATCCCTTTAACGTTTAATTAACTTACTTACTATCAGGCTTTACAATTACAATCACTATATTTTGGTTAATTAAGTATCTTTAATACAATATTCTATATTAGTTTAAAGTCGATAAGTCATTTAGTAAAATTTTTTTAAGAAACTTGAGAGTGTTGCAAAAAAGTATTAACAATTTAGAATATATGTGAGTTTTTTTTATATATTACATATACATAGAAAAGTTGTGTGGTTGTCGCTTGAGACTGAATAACCCGGTCTGAAACTTGGGCAACTAATTGCGACTAGCAATTTGTCACACGGACAAATTGCGGCTCGTCAAGCAGACCCACCCTTTCTACTACATCCAGCATCTACTGCTAATACCTTTACTTTTTCTTTTATTTATAGAAACTCCAGTAGATGTAGTTTTCTCTTTCTCTCTTACGACAGCCAATAGTACCACCAGTAGCATGTGAAAGCGTGCACGTTGAGTCGACAAAACTTTCCGCCTCCCCAATCGTAAATCCAGTTTGCCTGAGCCATCAATATCGACGTCGAGATTCAATCCTACACCACCAATGGACATGCTTATTCCTAGATCAATGAGAAAAATTGTCGACTCTGTCAAGCGAACATGAAAGAATTTTATTCCAAGAAATCCCCTACCTTTTTTTATTTATATTCCCCATCACTAATAAAAAATATAAAATCACTAGATGATAATTGTATATTAAAATTTTTAATTTCATTCTAGACGTTTTCAGAGTTTCTTCAATATTTTAAGCCTTCATCTTACCGACCGACTGATGTAAGATGACAGGTGAAATATGCGCAATTGTTCTTGTATTAAAGCTATTTATAAACTTAATATAATAACTTCGGACGGATTAATTTTGATGTTGATATCAAGAAGAAAGTTTCGAGTTCAACAAAACTTTTGCGTTTATATTTTGCTGCTATTATAAAATGAGAAACATTTAGATTTTGCTATCGAATATTTAACTTGTTATTATAGCATATATCTACTGCGACTATAAATTTTTGTTTGATTATTATCAATCAAGAATTTTAGCGGTATGCTAGAGTATGGCTACGTCGATGACATTCCTATTTATGTTCGATTACAACATTCCTAACTGCAACAAGCCATCGATCACTATTACAACTAATAGTCAGAATTATAAACCAAATTAACGTTTTATACAGTTGTAATTTCTACAATTGGCTACAGATTATATATTTTTTATTGTAAACTCTGTGCTTACATATATACATTACAATACAGAATTCAAGTAACTATCAATAGAATGAATAATATTGAGTGAGTAAAATACTCTTCGTAGAAGCACTGAAGAGTTAAGCAGATTGAAAATATAATGCTAAAAAAAAAAAAAAAAAACGTTGAGCTCTAATCCATACTCATTAAATTGTAACAATATAGGGTATTTTTAGTTAAGAATCTAACTATTGCATTAGTCTTGATGGTGAAATTTTCATTTGATTTTGCTATCATGTGTCATAATTAGTCAAGTAAATTCCAAAAATACCATTGGTTAAAAAATTTATAAATACAATTTGAATATTAAGCGCAAAGTAACGAGAAACAGTGTAGATCAAAGGAATTTATAGAAATCCGTTTTCGTTTCTTTAGAAGAATTAATATTTTGCAGTGTGTCCTGCAAGTTTTCAGTCAATACATCTTTTTATACTTTAATCCATTATATCTTATTTTATGTAGTTTTCACTGTGCAACAGTCGTTCTATAAATTAAATTCAAAGTTTATAGAGATTCTGTTAAGATAATGTAATTCACACGATTGCCAAAGTCTATGGCTCTATAAAATATCCTTTTGGCAACTTGCCCAGTGATCTTTTCCTACTTTTTTTTTTTTTAACTCTCAATCTTTATATCCTTTTCTTCTGTTATAACGAATATTAAATACCAAAAAATTATTATTCTTTTCACTACAATATTATTAAGAAAAAAATTAATTTTAATTTCTAATAAGGTACTTGAGTATTAAATTTATTTTACTACAATATAGAATTATTATTTATAATAATTTTAAAAGTTTGGATATTTGTTATGGCGAAAACAAAATCGACCTGGATTTTCTTCCCCGAATATTATATTATACTGACGTTGATATTAAATCGATAGTAGAATGTGCTTATATTATACCATAAGCTGATCAAATGCAAACTGAATAATGCAGTGAAGCTCTTATCCAAGCCACCAAACACCTTTATATTTATGCCTACAAGGTTTAATTTTTCCTGATGTAAAAATAAAAAACAACGATCCAGTAAGCTATATTTTATAAAATAAATTAAATTCATGTTGTTCATTGAAGAATTTAATTTTAAAGTTCTTTTTTTTTTTTTTTTTTTATTTTTAAAGGTAATATTTTACAATGATATATTGTAGAAAAGGAAAATATATTAAATTAACTTTAAAAACTTTGATTTTGACTGTGGCCCGATTAAACGTTAGCATGGTGTAATAATTTTTCATTATAAAGTTTCGTGTTGTATGAGGGTAGGACTAATACTAACAGACCCAGGGGATATATATATATATTCCATAGCTCAAGCATATTATTCTGACCGAATATTTATGAAGAATAAAACAGTCCAAGAGACATAATGAAAAGAGGATGATAAAATGTCTGAAGAAAAGAGGAAGAAAATAGCATTCATGTTTGCGACTGTAAATCCTCAGAGAATATAACTCGAGAATTTTTCAATTGTCGTTGAATTATATTTCCTATGAATTCACAGGCAGATGGAGTGCTCGATCGACATGGATATATACGGAACATGACGCTAGAGATAAAGGTCTAATGAGCTTTCGAGTAGACTACGAAATTTCGCCGTCTCCACGAAAATTTGCACGGAAATGAGTGCGAGGGAGTTAAAGGAAACCCGCCCACCCCATGTTCAAACGAGCTTCTTTATTTTCCATTTTTTCTTTCTTCCTCTTTATTTCTCTCATCTTTCTCAAGACGTTCCTTCTTTTTTTTTTGCGTCATTTCTCGCGCAGCAAAGCACTATGCATATCCTTTTTTTTTTTTTTTTTTTTTTTTCTTCATATTCCTTTCAACATCAAAACGACGACCCTTCTTGTCTTAGACTCGCCATGCCAGAAATGAAAGTACCGGTATTCATAAAATTAATTCAACAGACTAGGCAATTATTTTTAACTTTCCACTAAGGGAATGTTGTAAATTTTCAAAATTTTTAAAAGTTATTGCTTGCAGCCTGATTTTTGAAAACAGATTAAAATTTTAAAAATTGGTACAAATAAAAGGTTAGTTAGAAAAGTTCTGTTGGTCGTTTTCAGATCGTTGAAATTTCCTTTTCTTCTTTTCAAAGAGATTTTTTTTTGCTACCGACATAAAACATTAATGTAAGTACAAAGAAAAAAAATACAGCATGAAAAGTGAATTTATCTACTGAGATATTGTTAAAAAAAATTTTTAAATATCTGCAATTAAATTATTTTATTTTTAACTACTATAATAATCAATAAAACTCTTATATAGCAGGAAAAGCTTTCCACTATTTCCACTTGAATAATTCTTAGAGAAAAATATTAAAGATACTAAGAATCGGTCAAACGGAGTTTAGTCAACAAATTCAGGCAATCATTTAAGATTTAATACTAAAAAACTTGGAAACTATGACTTTTTTGTAATACGGTTATTACTATAATATATATTTAAAGTTTTTTATTTTTATCAGAATATAAATCTATAGATATCGTTTAAACAATTTTGTTCATTAGCTGACACCTTAAGTTTTCTTATACAAATAACTATGAGCCTAATTTTGTCAGCTAACAAAATTAAACAACTCATACAGATCGTTAAACTTGAATATATGCGGGGGTAAGACATGGTGATAATTACAATAACATTGTTTAAATAGCTTAGTGATTTTCACAACCAAGCACAAATGCTAATGCCTAAAAAACTTTTCAATGATATAGTTTTTAATTTTTCTTAATCACTTAAAGTGATTAGATAAAACATTATGGAAATATTTAATCTTTAGAAGCGAGCTAAATATCGTTTTATATAGTCATATGATCTCTTTGGTGTAATGTAATATCAAGAGCGCACATTAATTTCATACAATCGTGAATAATTCTACATCTGAGATGAAGCTTCAAGTCTAAGAGAAATAACTTACCTGGCCTCTCAATTATTCTGTACTCGTACTCTTGTTCCATTACATTCGTCTTTTGCTCACGCGGAGCCAGACTAGACTCTACCTCTTCTATCTTATTCCCATCCTTCGCCCATCCTTCGCCCATCCTCGACATCTATTCCCTCTTGGAACCTCTTGGAACCTCTTGGAACCTTTGAAAACGCGTGTCATATACTCATCTAAGATTCTGTTCATACGAGTGGAAGACGTCACGCTCAAAATATTCTCAGCTTCCGGTAAAGGGCTTCTTGATCTCATACGCGTTTCTTGCATTGACAATAAACTATCATTTATGTATTATATCTACAGTAAACAATAATTCTTTACAATCTCCTAAAATTCATAAACTACTAAGTATTAACAATTATTATTATTATCATCCTACAAACAATGTTGTTAATTTATCGAGTCAGCTAGTTGCTTTATTTCATCTGTATATTATACCCAGGTCTAAATTATGTTTGCATAAACTGTTAAGCTCAAAAGGGTAATGGTTCGTCTGCGCGTATTCCAAATGCATTTGCACTTGTAGGTATTATTGATTACAGAAGCGAAGCTGCCTATAAATGATTATATAAGGGTAGAAGGGCTAAAAGTTTATCTCACTAAGTTTTTATACCCTCTCTATTGCGAAAACGATAAAAAAAAAAAAAAAAAAAACCTCATAATCTATAAATTAATCATGCGATTGCCAGTATTTTTTTTTACATCAACAAAAAACCATTTTAACTAGAATAATTCATAACTTGATTGTCCAGAAGATCTTTTTCAATCTAATTTAGAGTCGACATTGACCCCCCCTGAGCACGGTAGTCCGACTAGCTCCGACATTGAACTCCAAGCTCCTATCGTTTATTGGGAAAACCGATATGACTTTGAACCGTTAAGCCAGATATTTAAAAAATTAATAAAATGTGTCTAATTCTTAGAATTTTTTAATTTTAATAATATAAAATTGGTCTGAAGAACTACAACTTTTATATTAAAAAAATTTTCTTTTGTAAACGAAAAAAAAAAACGTTAAGGCAAAAAATAATAAAAGGAATTGATGTAGAGAACTAAAGGGAATAAACCCTTGTTCGAGTACATTTAATTCAACCCTCATATATCTATCGGCTGTCAAAAACTTTTTAGAATAATCTATATACATGCTATGCCTCTATTATATTCAGACATTTGTTTAACCGGAAAATGTATTTACTTAAAATAGCATTTTTTTTTTTCTATACAGAAAAGAAAAATTAAAACACTTTTAATAATTGAGAGATTATTAACGTTGGCCTGAATGTGAAAAATCGATAATTCATCACTGCGGTATTTTATGACCGCGTTTTAAATCATGATATACTTTTTCTCGTCCCATATCATAGCAATAAATAGACGACGATCCAGGGTAATATATTTAAACGATAAATAAATTGTGCAACTTGATATTATTCCAATTGAAAAAAAAATCTGTTAACAAACAATTAATATTTCAAACATTAGAAGCATATGATGATACCATTTATTAGTATTTTATTGTCTATATTTGGATATAATAACTCAAAACTTATCTGAAAATGTAAAAATTGGTCTTTCTTGTATAAAGTAATAAAAATTTATTAACATCTAATAAATTTATCTCTGCGAAATATATGATATTAATAATATAAAAAAAATTTATGAGAAAAAAAATAATAAATCAATATTATGTCGTGAGATGATAAAGGAGAATTTTTCAGTCTCGGGTTTAAGAGGTAGAATATAAAAAATTAGTAAATGTTTGATTACGATCAAAGCACCAACAAGTCAAAGTGTCAAGTATATACAAAGCCAATAACATCAGCTCGATAAAGTTGAATACTGGAAAGTTTTCAAGTGGATTTCAGTGGTCAATAGAAGTTGAGATAATACGATAAAACCGCGACTTACGCGTATTAGATTCCGTGGTAGCTTATATGGAAGGCAGAACACGTATGTAGAAGCCATTACGGATTAAACGTCCGTAAAGATCCATAACCAATGGTCGCTCGGTATTCGCAAACATCTATATATATATATAAATGTATACCCTCTTCAGAACATTATGTAAGCTTCTCTCCATCGAGCTTTTTCTTTGTTCGTTTTGGTTCTTGCCACCTGTGCACGTACACTTCTATTATTACACACTATAATACCTGTTCGACGATCGTTTCACACAGCTTCTTATACCTTTTTTTTTTTTTTTATTCTCTTTTCAAGCTGTCACATAAAACTTTTGCTTATTAGTCCTTTAGTCATTAAAAGTCATTAAAAGTCATTAAAAGTCATTAAAAGTCATTAAAAATAGTGTATTGAAACTTTTCCATCAATAAAACACCCGATTTAATCCAAGATAAATAATCTTGAATGAGAAAAACCTAAAATTAAAAATTTATTATCTTGATTTCTAAATTATTGGATTGACTGATAGGGTCATGCGGGACAATTTTCATTTAATTTATAACTCTATATTTGGTACAGAGTCGAAATAATGACATAAAATATTTTATAAAATGTGTGAAATTAAAAAGATTTCTTGAAGAAAATTATGATAAAAATATTACTTAACGCTGAAAGCTTTGAAGACATTTTTACGACAGTTGATCGTGTGGCATTGCCGTAAGCCAATGAAATATGTTTACTCGAATGCAAGATTTAGGATCCGATTATTTTGGTACGTGCATGGGATTTTCTTTTGTATAAAATTTATCTATAAAGATAATGATACTATTATTGGATTTTCAATGTAAAATGTACAATATAGATGAGAGATAGAGAGTCAAAGTATTCCTTTGATAGAGCATTGTTATGTTATTATTGGAATTAGAGATTGTAGAAATAAAAAAAAAAATGATTTAGTTGCAAGTTGTGGATCAATGAAGTTTAGTTAAAATTCGAAGCGAGTAGTTGAAACTGAGGTTGAAAAAGTGACAAGTGAGAAGGAAAAACAAGTATATAAGTATATAGGTATATAGGTATATAGGTAATGGGGTAGTTGAGGATTGAGGATTGAGGATTGAGGAGATCTCAAAATGTATTGCCCAACCACAATTGCTCACAGTCAGGAGTTATTCAGGATAGACCGTAAGCGGCTTTAATTTTAACAACGAAATGCTTTTCCAGTCGACGAGCGTGCGACAGCTACCGGTGAAACGACCGGACGTGGGGGGAATCAATTTCACTAGGGGCTGGGATGAGTGTTTTAATATTTCACGCCTGTCTCCGTGCTATGACTATTATACGAACAGCTTCACTTCTGTACTTGTACAATCTCTCTTATTCATCCCTACTTAGATCGTAATTGCCAAGTTGCGATATAGTTATCCATTCAAACGTACTAAAGTGTAGATACTTTAGTCCTCAGATTAAATTTTCATTACATCATTTATATATTTACAATAAAAATTACTTCCACCTAACATCCTAACTCCTACATTGTCATATTGAAATTTAAATTATTATATATAAAGATTTTTCAATATTCAAAAGATTTTTTATCTTTTTAATTTTTTTGGTAGTTCGGAAAATTAAAAAAAAATTCTATTATTTTATCTTTAAATTACATATTTTTTTAAATAAAGTTTATTGCACGTTTGAATAAAAAATATATATTCTTTTGAATTGAATATTATTATTATTATTAAATATTTCATAATACATTTAAAAAAAAAAAAGATGTAAAAGAATTGGGAATATTATTCTATTATAAACATTAAATATAGATTTAATATCATTAACCAGTGATAAATTTTTTATTTTTTTCTTTTGAATTCTACATAAGAAAAGTATTTATTTTTATTTATTACATTATTTTATTTGTAAGACATGTTACTACGTGTTATCCTACAGGTTTAAATTTTACTTTAAAATTAAATTTATTATTAATTTACATATTTTTTTTTTTCTTTTTTTTCGCAGACAAACAGAATTATGATAGCTATTGGCGTATGCCGATTTCTTTTCTATAATAATTTTATTATTTTTTTTTTATTAGTACGAATCTACGTACTGTTTATTGTATTTATTGTACAAGTGCAGTCTCGAAGTCTACATAACAGACACACAGGCCTATACGTCATTTTTATTTATATTATATTATAAAAATTTGTGTTCGTAAAATTATTTTTTTTCAATATTAATTTTTTTTTTGTCATTATATCTATTTATTAATCTCATATACTTTATTTTTTATAATGAAAAAAATCAATTACAAAAAATTAGTATGATACTTCTGATCAATTTAATAAATTACCAAAAAATAAAATAATTACAACTATTATTTGCGTATCTTAATCGTCGAGATATAATTATTAGAACATATAACAGAAAATAATTTTTTTTTTGTTATCTAACAATCATCAAAAAATAAATTTAATTGATAAGAACGTAAAATTTTATTTTAATAATATACTTTTAGCTGCACTAATTGAAGCTGCGCCAGTTTTTATTACTGATTTTTTTAACGTTTTATATGTTGATCATAAAAATATGTGTCGTGTTTTTATTTCTACAAAAACATGATTAACAACTGTTGGCCTGCGAGAAACTTTAGGAGGACGATAATACTTTGGATTTATATTTCAAAAATATTCATTTTTTGAGGTTCTCCATCATTACATAATCATAAAGACATATAATTTCGAGATTCAAATTTTAAAAAAATCAGAACAATTATCTATTTTATGAAGTATTATCCAAATAATGATATTTAATAAAAACCTAATTATGATAATTGCTTAAAATAATAACCATTTAATATATATATATATTTATATATATATAAAGCTATGTATATTTACAGATATATTTTATTTGATTGTGACTAACAGTCAAAGTTAAAAAAAAAGAAAATGGAAAATAATAATTATTCGGTTTTACCGAACATTAATTTTGATCATACGTAAATAAATTCAATCTACTTGCCCGCGTGAACACTAGCATCCATGCCACTACGATTCGCAATTTGAATAACATT
>JZSA01006870.1:0-16952 GCA_000956155.1 Cotesia vestalis | reverse complement strand
TTTTTTTTTTTTTTTGCATCAAATAAGGAATCGATTAAGGCTCCAGACTATTATTACAGTCAGACAGATCATCCACTCATAAAACAAAACATAATTGTTTAATTTATTAAAACTTAATAAATTTGATTCAACAGATAGAAAAAGAAAGAATTTTCTACAAATAAACTACAAAAAATATTTTTTTTAAGACTATTATAATAACATCTAATTTTACAATATCACGGCCATTGATAGACAATCATGTCATAAGTATAACAAGACCTAAAAAAAAAAAACCTTTAAATATGTAGTAATTTTCAATCATAGAAGAGGTAATTATATTGATTGTAATTACAAACGAGCGGAGGATTTATCTGACATGAGAAATGAATGTCAACAATGTTCTACATTATTAGAATATGATACTAAATATGTATATTGATTCAGTGTTCGTCGACGTCATTGACGCGCTGTCGTTTTTGTTGTTGATGATCTGAAGATTCAGGACTTTCAACAATCGAAAGTGGAGCAGGAGATCCAGGCGAACTGTCTGGTTCTTCATGAGTCCGTTTAGTAATTCCAACGCTAGTGTCAGGACCAACAAATGTACCACTTAAAAATATAACTCAATATTAATAAAAAAAATAATAAGATTTAAAGTAGAGTAAAAATTAATAAATTTAATAAATTCACCTGTAATTATAGGTTTGAACAATAACAGGAGCTGGACTATATTGACCAACAGGTGATAACATTTGTTCTTCCATTATATTACCAGACATGACGTATTTATCTATAATATAAAATAATTTTATTTTATTTTATTTGTTATCAATTGAAAAAAAAATCAATATTTGAATATTTAAATATTACCTTCTCTAGAAGCATCACCATTAGTAACAACTGTAATTTGTTGTACGAGACGATTTTTATTAGAAGTTGCTGGAGGTGGAACATACGGATGTCCAGGATGTCCAGGTGAGCCAGGAGCTGATTGACTTGACAATTGACCAGCTGGTGATGAAACTGAGCTATCAGGATAAGACTCTGGTCCTGGTGAACCTTCCCTACTTAAACACTCGGGTGTCATAATACCACAAAGTCCCACATGAGATGGTGAAGCTGGCGCACTTCTAATAATAAATTAATAAATTAATTTAAAAAATTCATTCTGAATGTAAAAAATAGTAAAAAATAGTACAAACCTCGAAGATAATCCAAAAGGTGCACGGAAACATGGAACACCACGTTGTCTTCGTTTTCTAAAAGCTTGTTCAATAAGTTTAGCCTCTGATTGAGGATCTATCCTCCAAAAGGATCCTTTTCCAGGTTCTTCTTGGCTTCTAGGTACTTTTATAAAATACCGATTTAGTGATAAATTATGTCTAATTGAATTTTGCCAACCTTTATCAGCAGTTCTATAATACGGATAATGTTTGGTAATATAAGAATAAATGCCAGAAAGTGTAAGCTGTTTGTCTTGAGCTGATGCAATTGCTTGAACTATCAATTGAGCATATGAATATGGTGGTTTAGATTCATCTTTAGAAGAAGAACTGTAATGTCCTGAAGTACCATTAGAAGCAGATGCATTACTATTTCGGTATCGTGAATCACTTCCAGATTCAGGACTCATTTGTCTACTCGAACTTTGACCAGAATCTTGACGATCACTGTTTGAATTTTGAGGATCACCGGCTACTGCCGCAGCATAAGCAGCCACCATTTGCAAATCTGCTGAAATATTTCGTCGACTCTGACCAGCTCGTGGACTTGCTGGGCATGAATTTGCTGCACTAATAGTACCTGTTGGAGATGGAAAAGGACTGCTGTATCCTGTATCAGGAATATTAATCCGCAATGGTGGTAATAGTGCTCTTTGTTTTGGCGGTGATTCATCACGAACATTTCCTTGATCTTGATCATCCACTAAAGATTGGAATACAAGTCTTATGTTTGTACTGGGAAATCTAAATATACATCTGTAAATAAATAACTTTAATAATAATGTAATATAATTTAAAATTATAATTCATTGTAAACAATATATAACAAAACAAAATAAGAATAATTTAAAATTAATTTTTTTTTTTTTTTTTTCTTATAGGTTGAACTTGAAGGTTATTACGAAATATGATCTAGTTATTTGTAAAACCTGTTCAATTATCAATAAATCACGTGATTTAAAGTTGGATAGCTACCGAGTTAATAACATAACAATTATTTGTTTACTAGCGTAATAACAAACAATAATAATAGAAATATTTAAGTAAAATAAAATAAATATAGATGGAGCAATAATAACGTCATTAGTATACACACACACACACACACAAAAAAACACAGTAACGTCATTAGTATAGTTAATTTTTAGAAGAATGTTTACTTACGTTTTGGGTAATTGAAAAGCAGGCGCTCCTTTACGTTGAAAAACACCATCAACAAAAACTCCATTTTTACCATTGCAGGTCATGAAAAAGTATGGATGATCAAAAAATATTTCCAAATGCCGACGTGAAATAAAACTTGAATGGCCCATATTAACATCAACCTCACCACGACTGCTATTCCGCCCAATAATAATTCTTCTTTGTCGGACCATATACTCAAATTCACGACCCTCTAATCTTGCAATTGGTGCTACTTTTGTTTCTGGATTCCATTGCATCCTCGTTGGACTAGCCGGTGCTGATTTTAGAGCAAGAAGCGCCCATGCGTCACTCTCTTGAGTTCGTGAATACGTTGACGACATCGTGGCAAACCCACTAAAAACTATCAGTACACCCCAGTGTACTTAATTTAACTTATTTAATACCTTTTATTTTATTTAATATTCTTAACGTGTTTTTTAACAAATATATATACATATAACACCATGCACGCACGTACTACTCGTGTGTCTATTTCTTCGTAATATGGCCGGCCCACCCTGTCCCCGTCGTCTCCTCTATACACTACTGGTATGGTACTATGGTACTCTCTCTCTCTCTCTCTCAATACACAATACAATAGCGGATGTTAACCCACAAAACAGACACACAAGTTTCTTGTTTCTGTTTCTGTTTCTGTTCCTCTACACTCTTTCTCTCTTACCTCACAACCCGTACTCGTACTTGTACTCGTACTGATTATTTCTATTCTCTATATATGTGTACATCCCGCGTGCTTCTCATCTCTTTCTCTTTCTCTTTCCTTCTCTCTCTCTCTCTCTTTCTTTATTTTTGCTGATGTACTCTCTTGTCTGAAAACTGGATGAACACACGCACTATTATTTTCTCTCCTCCTTGTTTATCCACAATACGAAACGTGGGTGGTCACCACGTGACACTAATTTTCAATACCGCGATCTACAAAGTCTGAAAAATTTTATTATTCAATTATTGTTTATCAAACACACCATACTTATTGTTTAATATTATTATTATTATTATTATTACAATACCAATTAATTTTATATATATTTACATTATATGTATGTAAACATCTATCTATATTTTAGGCTTACTGTTTGATTGTGTATTTATTTTTATACCTTGTGTCGTGTATACCAAAAGAGACGTAATATCTTGTAGTTTATTATAAAATAAAAAACCGGATACCAGAGAGACGCCACATTCACCAACGACCTCTCAATTCTCCCAATATAATGTAGCGCGATATTTGAATTTTATTTTTTATACTATCTCCAAAATTCTTATTTTTTATTTCAAACTTTTAAAACTTTATTTAATCATTAATTATAATTTGCTTAATTTCTTTGCACTTTCTTCCATCGTTTAATTGACTCTTTGCACGATGTTTTCAACGTTTGTGTATAAACAGTAGAGGTTACGTAACACAATCCAAAACAAATGAAACTCTTGATATATATACATTAACGAGTATATAAACAATTTTGTTTATAATAATATAAATAATTACACCTTAAAATTAATTTAATTAGTATGTGTTTTTTATAATAAATAAAACTAAGAAAAACTTGCACTTATGCGTACTTGTAGATTTTAAAAAATCTATATTTTGTTAATAGTAAACAAAACTTAATATATATTTCAAAATGTGATTCTGTAATTCACAAAGTATAAAAAAAAATAATTAATATTTAAAAGTTTATATAACCTACAATTTTCATTCACATCTTTTCGTCTAAAGTTTAATTATATAACTTGTAAGTCTTTTATCTACTCTATGTATAAATTTGTTTTAATTTTTTTCTTTTAATTTGAAAAATGTTAAAAAAAATTTTTGCAGGTGTTAATTATTTTTACAAATGTCTAAAGATATATATTACTTTTAATAAAATAATAATTCAAGTCTTTCAGATTCTAAATTTAAGTTAATCATCAAGTTGAGTTAAACTGGCAACACCTCGTATAATCCAGTGTGATTCGTCGATATCTGATGGTATTGTTATGAACATAACAAAATTTGACGAGTGTCCTGTTGTAGTTAATTCACCACGCCTGGCGCTTGTTTTATAAACAGGACAAAGGTATGATGGTGAAGGTTTGAAATTAGCTTTTATCCCTGGTTTTACCAATATTATAGGTAATTCATCAAACATTACTTTAAATTTTGATTCGTCTAATTTTTCCATTTGTTCATTCCATCGTGCACCTTCTAAAAAAAGTCCCTGAAATATATTAAGAATAAATTTTTTTATAAATTAAAATTTTCGTTTTGTTGTTCATTAAATATAATAATTACCCGAATAAAAACACTTAGATGTGGTGATTTGACAGTAGTTTCAAAAAAATCACAAATTTTAAATTCAAAACCTACTAAATCAATGGGTATTTTATGATGACGTGCATAATTTTGTAAAATTCCAGTTAAAAACGATTGAGTAAAAAAGAAACCTGATATCCAATAAACATTAGGTACATTGTTATCTATCCAGTCTTGAAAAAAGTTAATTCTATTTAATAAATCATTAATATAGCTTCCAAGTGGTTTGAGCGAAGGGTAAGATTTAGTACTCCAAATAATAGGTACTTTGCCAATACTTATACTAGTGAATATCTGTTCAAGCAATGTTGATATAACAATTTGTCCTTTAATTGCTTTTTGTAAGGTAGTTAAACTATCTTTAATAAGTTTAATTAAATTATTAAATCTTATAAGTTCTTGCTTCAATACAGTATTCATACTATTTTTATAATCAACGGGATAAATTTCAGATACAGCTTCAATATTAAACTGTTCTGGTATTTTAAAAAGTATTTCACTAGTAAGATTTTTTACTATTGTTTCAATGTTATCTTCATTTCCACTAGTAATTATTTGGGTTTGAGTTAACAATACTCCAGCCAACAATTGCATTGATTCATTTTTTTCTTTCGTAATGTCAGCATTGTCATGCAACCCATAAACTTCAGGTTTTTGATTTGATGGTAAATTATTTATATATTTCAAAATACCTTGATAATCGGCGTTTTCAGGTATAAAGCACCAGTCTTTTTTACTTGACGAAAAATAAAATTTAAAGTAATAAAATTTTTTTCGAGATTTATTAAATAAAATAAATTAAAATTTATTAATCACTTACGTAGGATCTTTAATATTTTCTATATTATAAAATTTTTTTAACAGAGCATTCAGCAAACGTCGATCTTTATCATCAGTGATTCGGCCACCATAATTACATTCACCGGTTAAATATAATAAAGCATCAAGAGGCACTTGTTCATATTCATTAAGAAACATCTATAGAAAAAAAATATTTTTTTTTTTTTTTTTTTAAATATATCATTAATTTAATTAAAAATGAATTTATTTACCTGTAATTGTAAAATGCTTATTCGCAAATCAGATTCATTAAATTCATAAGGAATATTCCATCCAAGAGGTCCAAATTTACGTCTCTCTTGTGCAACAGCATGAAAAAAGCATAATGAAAATAATAATGATCGCCATTGAAATACTTTTTTACATCCATTGAAAAATTCTACATCAGACAATGGATCACTTGAATAACTGTGTAATAAATTTTGTTTTAATCCCTTAGGTGGTTCATTGATCATTTTAATTCCATTTTGTAAAATAGAAACTGGAAAAACTTTTGATGGATAACTTGTAAGCCACATACGGAATTTATCATGTATATTTTCATGAATTATTATTTCATCACAAATACTATCAAGTTGTTTCATCCAAGACTCTGCTAAATGACAGTTTTGAAGAACAACCCATTGACCATTTTTAATGGCTTTATTTATCAAATTACCAGCTAATGGCCCTTGACTCTGTCCCAAAGATATTGTTAAAAGATTTTCCCGTAAAATTCCTTTTGTTTCAGCAAATTTAACAATCCTTGCCATTGGATCTGATCCAGGTGACAGTATAAATAATAATGGTGTTTTATTATTAGAATCATTAAATGATGATTCAAGATCAAATGCTGGAGGTTCAATAAAAAATTCTCCCATATTTTCTTTAATAAATATTTCAACAGCTGAAACAAGTTTATCTGGTCTTATACAGCGAAGTACAATAAGCTTAAGTAAATCATTATTTAATATTTTGTCAAATGGTTGTGGTAAATTATTATATTCTGGATCTGATAAATCATAATAAGCTTTCCATTTTATTATATTTGATTCAAATGATTTTTTAAACTCTTCAAGACCAATTAATTGAGTAACACGGTTAATTTCAGACCATGATTTATTACTTATCCATGATGGATCAGGATTTTTATGTACAACATTTTCAATAGCAACACCACCAGTTAGAAAAAAATACCACAAATCTTGATTTATTTTATCGTTAGCTCGCATTATACCAATAGTTAATACAAGTGAAAATATTAATTTATCTTTATCAAATAATGAACGACAAATATTTTTATAAATATTTTTTGTAAATATTGAATTTAAATTTTTCATTCGTAAATTTAAATCACCTGATTTTTCATTGTTACCAATTGCCATAATATACAAATTAATAAACCAAGATAAAGAATATTGATACATTGGATCGATATTAGCTAAATCAGCAATGCAAAAAAATAATATCTCACTATGACGTGATACTGATTTATAATTATCACGCGCTTTATCTATTTCAATAGTTGTTTTGCCAGCTATTTTTTGTTTTAATTGAATATCTTCTGATAAAAGTTTTGATGATGATAAAATTTTAATAGCTGTCTCATCTTCAAGAATATTCCCCTCTGAGGATGACAAAACTTGCAATATTTTATCTTCTATTTCTTTTAAAATACGTTTATTATTAGCACCCTCAATTATTAATTGATTTTTTTTATCTTCAAGTGCTGGTAAATCTTTTGCAACGACAATACCTAAAAGTTGATCTTGTAATCCTTGTTGAGTAATCATAAAATTTATAATATTAACTTTTATAGCTATTTCTGGTAAATAATGTGGATTACGTAGCCTAGTTGTTATATATAATTTAAAATTATCGTTATATTGTAAAACAGTTTCATTAAATTTAATATAATAAATACCAGATTGTTTATAAATATTTTTTAACAATATTGGTTCAAGAGTAGAATCCAGATAATCAAGAATATTTTCTACTAAAATTGGTATACCCAGTTCAATAGCTTGTTCAATTTTTTTAACATAATCACAATCACTAAGTTTAATAATAATTAATTTATTTAATTTTTCCATATTTTTAATCCATTTATTGGCTTGTCCTTGTGGATCAATCATAAGCGGCCACCGATTAGCACATTTAACAATAATACCATTTTCAATGGAATAATTATCTGCTGGTAAACCCTGAATCATCCAATTTCTTATTTCTACCGGATCACCAATAATATCAACAAGTTTAAATTGATCGTTGCATGGAATAGACATTGATTTACATGAATTATGCCATTGATAAATTAATTCGTTTCGATAATCAACAGTAAATGGACCAAGATATGCTAGAATTCCAGAAGCTAACAATACATCCCCAATAATATTATTTAAACTGTAACCTAAATTAGCAGCAGTATTACTCCATCGGGTTTTTTCACCACCAAGACCACCAAGTAATTTTTCAGCTCGATCCAATTTTTGCATACAATGATCAATTTGATCCTCTAACTTTTTTTTTTCCCGCATACATTCAGCAAATTCATCATTTAATGTTTGTAACTTATCAGTTACTTCTTGTAGCAACGTTCTTTTGGCATTTAAAGTTTCCATTTGAGCAGCAAGTTTAGCTTCAGCTTCTGCTAGCATTGCTTTCTTTGGTGCGACAACTTTTATAACTCGGTCATAAACTTCCATAGCTCGTATCCATTTGCACAATCCTTCACAAGCTGTCGATACTTTTTTAATAACTTCTGGCTGAAAACTTCTATCATTCATGAATTTTTCTCTTATTTTTTTAATATTACCCGATGGAATATTATCTTTATCAAATGTTTTTAGACTTTCTAAAAATTTAATATCACCAAGTAATTTTATAGATGCTGGCCAATAATCATCAACCATTAAACCCGAGGGATCTTGAACACGTTCTGGTTTAACTCCTTTTAATACACAGACCGCCTCCATTACTAATCTAACACCAGCTGGTGGACTCTTCATTGATTTAACAATTGTTATATCTGCGGGTTTTAATGTATTTAAAGCAGCCAATGCAGCTTCCAATGCTGGAGTAGCTTCAGCTAAATCACTTTCACAATCATCTTTTATTGCTTGAGCAGCAGCTGCAGCTTCATTTGCCAAAGCTTCATCAGCAGCAACTATTTCTTTTTTAGCTTCAACATTAACTGTATCTTGTTCTATTTTAATCATTAATTTATCACTTAATTGTGATTGTGAAATTAATTTTGGTTGCAATTCATGCAATTCTTCTTGCATAACAGACACTTGACCAGCAGCAAAATCTAATTTTTCAAGTCCTACAGTGTAACGATTTTTTTGTGATATTATTTGTTTAACTTTTTTATTATATAAATTAGTTAACGATTTAATTAACTGAAGAAAACTTGTTGAAGTTACATAATTTATTCTACCATTAATTTTTTCATATTTTTTACTGGCTATTTGTACACTCTGATGAAAATTTTTACAATTAATAACACATTTATTACGAATATTTAAATCAATATCTAATTCTTTCAATGATACATTGGCTACTTCTTCAAGTGCTTCTGCAGGCCAAACTACATACCAATCAATTGTACAACAATTTATTAAAGATGGAAACATTCTAATACGATTTCTAAATGTGTTACCAATAGGTGACATTGTAATTATAATATGTAAATATTTTTTAACTCTTTCAATAAATAAATTATAGAGAGCCATTGGCGTTGTTTCAATTTTTTTACTCGAATCTTGTTGTATAATATTTGATATTTTATCAAATATTTCAGCTTTTTCTTCATTATTATAAAGATTTGGTATATCACCAGTATTTAATATTATATTAATATCTTCAATAAATGATTCATCTTTTATTTGATTATCAGAAAATATAAAAACTGTAAATTTACCATCACAACCAGCTTTGTGTAATAATAATTTTAAATCTTCTCGCCATTCATTAATACCATATACTTTTGTTACTTCAATCTGATAAATATCATATTCACAAATACTTGCTGATAATTTTGAACATGAAGTTCTACCTGATCCACCAACACCAACTAATAATCCATTACCTTTAGATTGAATTAAAATTCGTGATATTCGTGATATATGTTCAATAGCATAACGAAAAAGTACCAATGACATAGGGGTACTTGAAATTTTATTATACTCAGCGAGATGATAATTGATTTTTTCTTGTAAATCATTAAAATCAACTATTTCATCGTAAATTTTTGGATCAGCATCTGGCTCCATGTACATTCCAAATAACAAATTACAAATGTGATTGCTTGTTATATTTTTTTCATTAGGTTTTAATAAATTTTCAAGAACTTTATTAAGAGGTTGATGTAATTTGTTATTAACTGTTTGTTTAACCATTTCAAACAGTGTATCACGGTCATCATTATCTACCAAACGATCGTGAAAAACTCGATAAACTTCATGTATCCATAATTTTATTAATTTATCTAAATCACGCATTCTGACAGCAGGCACTAAAACAATTCCATTGATTACACGATTAAAATCTCTTAAATTAAAAGTGTAATGACTCTTAGCAGGAATCGGTAAAAAATTATCAATAGCTTTGTGAAAAATATCTATTGTAGCAGCGACAATCATTTTACTCGATTGACAAATAATCGATTCAAAGCCTTTTGTAAAATGCCTATCGAGAATCGATGTAAATATTTTAGTTATTGTACTATCATCAAAATTATCGATTCCAATTACATGCATGTGTCTTAAAAATCTTGATGTAATTGAATGTAAACCTCCACCCGGTGATCCCATTGCTCCAATCATCAACATATCTACTAGATAAAGTAATGATGTATCTTTTGGATCATACCAATGGCCGTGATCAATCCACTGACGTAAAAGTTCAATAGGCGGTTGTGCACCATATTTTTCTTTTAACGGTCTGCTCAAATCATCTACAAATAAAATACACTTTTTACCCATAGTCGGACCATAAACTCCTTTTCTACGACGATCTAATTTAGACATAACTATTTCTTGAGTTTGAGCGGCACTTGTATAAGCACTAAAATTTATAACATTTTGAATAAATTTTTCTTTAGGAAGATTTATTAAATTATCTAAAACGATTGATGATTTTCCAGTTCCAGTTGGTCCAACAAATAATACTGGTATTGACCTGTTTAGTAATTTTGTCATAAAAAATTTTTGTATTGACACTTCATTTGTTGGTATTATTATTTCATTGACATTAATATCAGAAGATAAAGTTACCTAAAATAATTTCATGATTAAAAAAATACATTTATCGAATTAATTTAATTAAAATTTATATTTCTTACAGCAGGATTTATTATATCTATCCAAGAAATCCAGGTTCCATTATTTCTTTTATCGTATATCCATTCATATATTGTTCCTCTATCAGGAAAAATTTGTTGTTTTGATAATTTAAACACTTTGGGCTTAGGATGTTCTTCAATATTACCGAGTAATAAATTTCTGAGGTAAGTATCAAATAATTTTCTACTTTCATTGGTAAGAATTGAAGCAAATCCCCATACCATACTAAAAAGTAAAGTACACTGAAGCCAAATTGTACTTATTTGAGTTTCGTCTTCTAACATAGTGTTGAATATTCTAGTAAATGCCTAGAAAAAAAGAAAAAAAAAAATCAAATAAATAATTGCAGATTTTTTAAATTTTAACTTGTACCATTAATAATTAATTTGTTGAAAACAATTCTAAAAATTGTCAGATGTTTTAAAAAAAAAAAAATATTCTTACCAAAAACTTGTAGATATCAGATGTATTAACAAATGTTTGACAGTTTTTATGAATAAATTGAAATATTGGTATGGTTAACCATTCTATAATTTCAACAGCTAATTGAAATTGTTCAACAAGAAATTTGTCCTTTAATGTTTTTTTAAAAGACTCAAAAATAGATTGCCAGCCCAATTGAGAAGTTTCCATATAAATCATCCCACATCTACTGACAGTTGCAGGTGAAGCTTGATCTAAATCAGCTGGTTCAAAAATCATATTCATTTTTTTAGACATGATAATTATTTCACCAGACATAAGACAAAGTTTCTTATTATCATCCAACACTGTGTTCATATTTTCAATCCACACAGCATCAACTGGACCATCAAAAATAATCCACTTGCGTTCAAAATTTAACGACTGCGCATACTCTCGAAATGTATTAGCAACAATCCCGTCATTCCATTCATGAGAAACAACATCAAAGCTTCCGTATAAATAATCTATTGAAATAGCTTTTGGATTGATCACTCGATATACTGTTTTGAATTCTTTTATTTTAGAACGTTTTTTTCCAGATAAATCACCAAGAGCATCAGCTATTACTTGATAAGCTTGAGTTTTACCGCCAAGAGTTTCACCAACAATCATTAATCCGTGTCTTACAAGTATCATTTCATAAATTTGAATTATTTTTTCTATATACCAATTTGTAGCTTGAAGATTTCGTTTTTCCAAATGAATTAATAATAATTGAATTAATTCATCACGATCAGCTTTTGGTAATATAACATCAGGAAATAAATCTAAATAAATTCCATTAAATAGAGGAATGTCATGTGGTAAAAATTTAGGTAAATTAACATCAATAATAGCGCGCAATATTAAACTTAATTCATTTTCATCTGGATATTTTAATTTTAAATTTCCAGCAGCGTTTAGTACAGTTTTAACAGCTCGCATACCATAATCATAATGATTTTGTAAGCTCAATTGTTCTGAACAAAGTTTATAATTAAAAACAATTTTATCCGCTAAATTTTTAGCATCTGTAAATCCATAAGAGTACAATGTTATTTCACCAATCATACCATAATCTGGTATCATCATAGCTACTGTACGGAAAAGAACTTTAAGATTATCTGGTAATTCTTGTCGACCAGCATAACCAGGATTCATTGTGATAATAATATTGCAAGTTGAATTTAACTTTATCTCTGTTCCTTCAAAAATAAATCTTTCTGATTTAATACTGATTGCCATTTGTATTGTTAATATTTGTTGTGCAATAACAGATAATACTTCTAATTCAATTCTATTGAATTCATCAAAGCAGGACCATGCACCAGATTGTGCAAGACCTTTAAAAAATTTTCCCATTGCTTTATAATTTAAACCTTCTGAACAATTAAAGACAATACACTGTTTAGCAACAGCTTTAGCAAGATCTTTGGATGTTTCAGTTTTTCCAGTGCCTGCTGGTCCTTCTGGAGCTCCACCGAGATTTAATTTCATGGCACTCATCAGTGTTCGATAACATCTGTCGGTTAATGGAGTTATTACTAAACGTGAAGTATTTCCTAAATATTCAAATCCATAAATAACATCGGTTGTAACCATTGAAACAATTATTTCACCTTCTAGCCAGTAATATCGAAGCTGACCAATCCAATTAAAATCCATTGGATCATTGATTTTTTGTTCAACCAATAATTTAACAATATCTCTTGCATGAACATCTATTACTATTAATGCATTAAGAGTAATTCGTATTCCAGGATCTAATTTTCCTCTTATCAATGATATTGTTTGATTAATTTGATAATTACATTTATTTAAATAAGCTTTTGTTGAATTATCTTGAAAACTTTCAATAACTTGACTGGTCCAATGAATTTGACTACTACAAATTACTATTTGTCCTGGCCATGAGAGTATCCATTTATCTCTTTCAGCGGTGAAATATGCAATTATACTGTCTTGAGCAATATCACGCAAAGAAATAATCATAATTTCTTCAACTTGACATAGCCACTTTTCAACCATACCTTTGGCATCAGTTGGATAAATTTTTCCACTCATTGGTACGTATTCATCTTCAGCAGATAACATACCTATTATTTCTTCATTGTCAGTAAAACGTAATTTATTAATACCTTCAAAGCATTTATTTAAATGTGGCTGTACACGTTGTGGATCTTTTGTTTCAGATAAAATTTCAAGCAATTCATCATTGGATAAGAAAAAAAATCGCGGAAAAAATAATCTCTTTTTTTCCAAATAATCATTTAAACCTTTTTGAATTTCATCAAGTAATGAATTACACAATTTAAACTGTTTAAGCATATCAGGAATAGATGTAGCAATAGTTACTTTTTTATTTTCACTAACAGATTTCATAAATGTTCGCCAAATTTTATCAACACAACGAAAGTTTTTAGCCTCAACTGGCATTTGACGCATAATATCTTCACTACTAAATATTGGCTCTAAATACATCCAGGTGGCTTGACAAATTAACCATTGATCAATAATATCTTGCATTGTTATTAATTTTGTTTCCCAATTTTCGATTTCATGCTCAAATGCCTTAACAAATGGTGAACCGTGCATTGTTTGAGCTTTAAGAATATGATCATCAAGTAACATTTGTACATCATCAACAGCTGATAAAATTTTAACACCGGTATCACGATATGGAATTAAATCAAAATAAATATCTTCCCATTCAGCTTGCATTTTTTTTAAATTTGCTTCAAGTGAGTGTTCTTTAGTAGCTGCTGATGCTATCTCTTCCAGTTTATCAATATAAACAGATAAACCATATTCAATCATATCTGACAGGGAACTTTTTTTATTGGGAACAATTGTTATATTAACAATTTTACTAATTGATTCCCAATGACGTGATTGGAGTCCTGGTGTGCATATTGTTTGTAAAACTGGTATAAATTGTTTAAATTTTTCAACTTTTCCACGTATCATTTCAGCAATTCGACGCGCACCAGGTGTATCTGATAATGCACGTCCTAATTTATATAAAGTTTTCCATGCGTTATCCGTTTCTTCGCGTATTTTTTCAGCATTTAAACCGGAAAATGGACCATAATACCACCGTTCATAATTTTTATGAAAACTCAAAACTGTATGCCAAAGTTTGTCAAAAGTATCAACCGTTGATAACATATTAGGTAACGCTAAATAAGGACTTATTTCAATGTCAAGAAGCCCCTCTTCATTATTTATTTGTTCAGCTTCTTTTTTCATATCTGCCATAGTTATTGACAATTGCTCTATCTCTTCGGTCGATTGTTCCATTTCTTCAACAGTCAGTACCGGTGGATCTTTCTTTTTAAATATATCAATAGCTTGTTGCATACGTTGAATTTTTTGTTCAAAATTATCTCTGCGTTTACGTAACACACCTTCAACGAATTCTTTTCTCATGTTTAGCCGTTTAGTGGCCAACTCCATTATTATTTCCATTTCTTTCGGCCATGTAAGAGTTCGTGCATTTAATTGTATATCTTCATCACTAGGCGGCTGATAATCTAACATAAATATTATTAATTCACCACACCGTAATAATTTGTTTCGTAAATTGAACATTGTGTTATCACGGCTATCACAAAGATAATTAAATAAATCAACAACTTCTTGAGTTGTCTCGGGCATTCCAGATATTTTTTCAGCTATTTCATCGAATATATGACAAAGTTCATGATTGTTTAATCGTAATTCATTTAAAAAAAAATTACATATTTTTTTACGAAGATCATTTAAAATAATACGCATTGTGTCATTTACAATGCTACAGTCTATTTCAATCATATTTAATGGAATTTTGTTTCTAAATAAACATATTTCTTTACTGAGATTATCGTAATCATTTATTTTATTGCCAAATTGTTGTAACGATGGTATTGGCTGATTTTTAAAATAATTATTCAAACTTTCATCCGCTTGACCATTCAAAATATACAACAGATTATTGTAGCGTTTTAAATATAATTCTGGACCGATTTTGTTTGATAAAATTGATTCCAGCGCTTCATTAATAATTTTTGAGACCTAAAAAAAAAAAAAAAAAAAAAAAATCATACCAAAAATGACAATATTTGTGTTTTATTGTTATTAATTTACCAAAGTTTCATTCCGTGATACAGATAATAGGTAAGCAGATCCTTTAAATTCAGGAAAAAGAATTGTTTCTATTTTAGGCACTACTGATCCAACTAATAATATTCTGTCAAAACATCTTGACACAGTATTATACATTTCCATTATATTTGGATCTAACCTTAATTCTGTGCTCCCTAATACAGGCTTAACTGTAATTCTTATAAATGGAGTTCTATAAAATAAAATAAATAAAATTATTAACTATTTATATTTCAATAAAAAAAAATATATATATATATATTATTATATTACCGAATAAACAATAAATCATAATATTCACTATCAAATTTATTCCCATCTCTGTACTGAATTAAAAAATTTTTCATTTCTTTTAGTGTCTCAATTACTATTATACGCAATTGTCGTGATAGTAAAATATTTGTACTGCGAAAGTATTTTTCAATAAGAGCTGTGGGAGTATTTAATTTTTTTTCCAGTAAATATGACCAAGCGTATTTCTTTTCAAGAAATAATTCTGCAACATCAGCAAGCCATTCTTTTAATAATACCTGACTTGCTTCATTACAAACTGAGTCAACTATTGACTCAAGTTCTAGTGCAGGAACTGGAAACTTTCCAAAATTATTTAATTTGATTATTCGCATTTTGTAATACCTTTAAAATAATTAATTGATTTAATTAAAGAAATAGTCAAAAAAAGTTTAATTAAACTTTATTAATAAATAATTATAATTACTTGAGGAACCATAAGTCTCTGATATCTCTTAATATTTCATTTCCAATAAAAAGATTGTGTTGATTATAATGAGCTGCACTAACAAAAAAATGATGCCATGGTACAGGTGCACGAATTTGCATTATCGGATATTGAATTGGTAGTTTATCAATCAAAAGTAATCGCTGTCGTTCGGAAGGATCAAGTAAAATATAATCAACTATTGCAAATCGAATACTTTGCTTATAATCTTCAATTATTTCAGATTCCAGTAATTTTGATATTGAATAAAAACTACAAACAAATCATAAATAGATAAAAAAAAAAATATGTATATTTATATATTAAATATTATCGTACACTTACTTTTTTCGTTTTCTTAATTTATGCGACAAATATTCGTGTGCTTTTTCAATATGTAAAAAATCATACGGTTCAATATGAAAATCCTTAATTGAATTTATCAAGTAGTTAAATTTATAAATTGTTTCCATCTGAATATTTACATTGTATTCTTTTTCAATTATATTAAATAATTGTTTTTGCTGTGATTCAATAGACCTTGGTAAATCGGCCTGTCTAATTTCTATATTCTAAAAACATATAATTATTGTACAAATAAACTATATTAATTAATTGTTTTATATAATAAGTAAAACAAAAAAACTTGCTGTCATTTCTATTTCATCGGAAGACTTTTTTGACAACGGACGTTTTTTTCGTTCTATTGGTTGATCTTTTTTTCTTGTTTTATTGGCATGCCTAGACTTTTTTTTTCTTTCCCATGTACCATCAAT
>JZSA01006869.1:0-32080 GCA_000956155.1 Cotesia vestalis | reverse complement strand
TTGATGCATCTGGAGTATATGAGCTTGCAATACGCTCTGATGGTTTTACATAATTTATCCAGTGTTTATATGAAACTCCGTTTGTCCATGATTGATCTTGTAGAACTGGAGGATTTTCCGTGTAATCTAAAAAATTTTCAGCTTGTGAAGTTGAAGGATGCTGGGGATCATTGAGACTTGTAGTCAACATCCAGGATACTTTTGATTGCTCTGATGACATTGAAAACTTATTGTTGTCCATCAGATTTTTATTTTACTAAAATCATTTAAAAAATTTTAATAAATTTATATATTTTCAATTTTAGTTTGTACAATTAATTTTACATACCTCCAAATTACTAAATATTATAAAAATTTCCGTTCTAAAGTATTGCTCAAATGTAATTTTTATTTATTTAAGCAATTTCAACTTAGTTTAACCCATTAAATATACTCTGACGACAACAATATGAAAATGAAAACATGTCACCATAGCAACAGCAAGAATTCTTATTACTTATTATATTTTAAAATCATAGAATAAAACTCTAATATTGAAAAAAAAATAAATATATACAACTTTAAAATAGTATTAAATTTATTTAAATAAAAGATAATTTTGAATTTTTAGTTTTTCAATTTATTTTCATTTTAGTTATAATATAAATAAATAATACTTTTACGAATAATCAAATGTAACATAATGTTTTGAACAGCTTGGTGTTGAATTTTTGATATTTTCAGATTTATGAGGACTACTACTAGGATCAAAAATCATCGACGTAATACGATTCTTAAAAGGAGTTTGAACTTGCAATTCTTTTTGTGGATCAATACTATTGATACGGCTTTCGTTAAAAGCAATTCGTCGTTGCAACCAATCTGTAATGTCATTTTATTAATTTCAATATCATGAAAAAATGATAAAAATAAAATATTTACTTTCGTCAGCTACTTTAGAAAATTCATTGAGCAAAAAGTCTTTATCTCGTGATTGAATAACCAGCATTTCACGTAAAATTTGAACCATTTGTCTGCTGGCTTCAGCTTTAGAACGAAAACAATAAACAGTTACACTGCAAAAAAAAAAATTATTTTTTATATTATTTGGTTTAATTAGTAATTAATTTAAAAATGATAAATAAACCTCATAGCAATTAATATAGCTGCACCGACTCCTGGCTTGGCTAAGCTTGTAATTATTTTCCATGGTTTGCTATCACGTTGAAGATCCAGAACACGTTCAATCACTACTTCCCAAGTGTAATTATAATTTTGAAATGGTCCACAGACATTACACTCGACAGTTGTTACAACATATCCCAACATTGTCAGAGCTCCAGTCATACCAAGAAATGTTAGAGCGAGAAATAATGTTTGGGTTTGAGCTGCTCGCCAAGGAATCAAGGGTGGCTCACAGTGTCTCATTAATCCAAATTTTTTTATATAAAATGTTAAAAATATTTTAACAACACTAATAACCGATAACAATGGACTAAAATATAAGGCTACCCAAAATAAAATTTGATTATAAATTAAATTCAAGGTGTTTATGGCAATATCAAAATTTGGAGCACCAATTTTTTTCCAAACTGTAGAATAAACATAATAATGAACCGCCTCAACAATAAAACTTCCTATTATAAATATTAAAAAGTCAAAAATAATCAGTCGATACATTTCTTGAGCTAATTCTGTTTGCCAGCAATCAGTCAGGCCAAATGTCAGCCAATAAACTAATAATGTACCAATTACTATCACAGCCATTGCATACATTCGTATCATTGTAACAAATAAAGCAATTCGTTTATTTCTATAATTTTCTATTTTTACCTGAAAAATAATTATTTTATTTTTATTAAAATATCACTATTTATATTTATGATATAATTTATTTTTTTTATTTACCAATTGTGAAATTATTACTGGAAAAATACTCATAATAATTGTAACAACTAAAGGTATTGTTAATATAGAAACAAGATTTGATTTTTGAGGCATGTGTGCACTCAGTAAAGTCCATATTAAAATACCAGTTCCTACAATTGTCACCATTACTGAAATATTTACTATAAACTGTATAAAAAATTTATTAAGTTTTGCAAGACAACTAGTGTCATTAAAAGTATCCGGTTCAGCTAATAATTCTTTTAGTTCTCTGTAAATTGAAGATGAATGTAAACATGCTGCTTTGTAAGACGTTATATTATGGTCCCATCCACAAAATATTTTATTTGCATACAAATTATGTATTCCACCCGATGTTTCAATGAAACATTTTCGGTAAGATTTTGTTACTCTGTAAAAAAAAAAAAAAATAAAATTTTTAATTAATAATTAAACTGTTTATATATTGATACAGAATAACTATATAAATACGTACTTTACTGACAACAGAGTAAATATCAATAAATAACAAGATAACATTGAAATTATATATGCTGTTGGTATATTATACGTATAGCCAGGTATTATTTCTACTGAGTGATTAGAGTAAAATCCATAAAATGAAATTGTATTTTTCATAAAACCCTAAAAAAAAAATACAACTTTTTTTTTGTAAAAAGATATCAATAAAATAAAGGTCCAGAGAGATTTTTTAAAATTAAAATAAAAATAAAAAATTATACTTGTCCTATGAATAAATCAACAAAATTAAACTGCAAAGGCTCTGAATAAATTTCTATTAATGATTGAGGAATAACAATAAAAAACACACTGTAAAAAAACAAAAAAAAAATCAATAAAACGAAATATTATCAATAGATGTTAATGATAAAGGGTCAATGATGTACCTTAAAAAGCAGCTTATTATATTGAGTAAAAATAACCATCTTAAAAATTTAAAATAGGTTGCAACACCACTTCCAAAATGGCCTTCAATAGATTTTATTGAATGGTGCCATATTTCAAAATTGGATAAAAAATTTTTTAAACCAATGATAATCTATTGAAAAAAAATTTAAAGTATCAATAGATTGATCTTCTTACAGGAGAAAAATTTATAAAATGTCAAATTACCTTTATAAAAAAAATACTAAAAGTGTACTTAAATCTTTTCCATGTACTTAAACCTTTTTTATTAGATTTAAGATTAATGGACTGACTCAATTTAGCTTTTATCGATCTTTTTACAGTCAAACATTCTGGCATATCTCTAAGCGCTTCAATACGCCGCATTTCTGATAGAGGATCATCTTGCATCAAATCTTCTTGAAGTTCAATGTGATTAGCGATACTATCAACGTGTTCTTCAATTTGAGACTGTTGTTCATCTAATAAATGTAATGTTTTATAAGGTTGCACAAAATGAAGTTTTGGATTTTCGGTATAGCTTAAAAATGCTAGTGTTCTTGATGGTAAATGTCGAGTATGCTGAGAACAAAAACGTTGATCTGAAGCTCGTCGGTGAGTCAGTCGACGACTTTCGAATGATCCATATTCATTCCAACTTGAAGATCGTTTTGACCGTCCTTAAAAATAATTTAATAAATAACAAGTAATAAAACTAATTTAATTATCAATTATATTAATTTACCTTCTAGCATATTAAAATTATCACTTTCTGGTTCTATCATAATCATTAAATATTGTCTACTATGAAGAATGAATTTTCTAGTAATTATCGTTAGATTTAATCTAATAATACTTAATTGATAGCATCCTTATCAATATCGATTTTTAATTTAATTAACAAAACTTGAAATGCTGACACATTTGGTGACGTTATCTGTCACAGCACGTAGTACATAACAATCCTATACAATTCACAGTATATCTGGTATATATGTGTGTAAAAAAATAAACATATATATGTATGCATTGTTGGCTTTGATACATTCTGTCTGGATCATTTTTATTGTGTTATATAGATCATCCTCATCTCTCAGTCGATCTAACAGATCGACAAAATAACAAAATCCACTCCCTTGCCGATATAATAGATTTTTATTTTCTTTTAACTTATCTCTATTAAGAATTGCGATGATATATACGAAAAAAAAAAAAAAATTAAATTTACGTGTCATATTAATAATTTAATATTTTTTATTAATCATATTGTATAATGTTGTTCTTAATTGTAAAATTTTACATGTATTAATGCAAAAAAATCATTTAATACACTTATTTATGTTAATATTAAGTATTTTTAATAATGTGAAAATAAGCTTAAATATTTAATTAAATTATTTATTAATATAGTTCTACGGAATTAATATTGTTTAATACAAGTTAGTAAATGTCAGTAATTTTTTGAATCGGAATAAAATTAAAGCGTAGCCATCAGTCAATGTTCTCGCGCGAATTGAATTTATTTTATTTTATTTATTTTTTTTTTTTTTTTATCGTTTATATTTTAACTTGGAAAAAAAAAAAAATGAATACTAATGAAATCCAGCAATGCTGATTACTTTGAGTAATAAATTTGATTATCAAATTTAATAATTTTATATTTTTTTTTTTAGTATTCTTCGTTTTATAGGTAAATAATAAAAGTACATTGTATACAAATAAAAAAAATTTGTTCACCACGTACTATAATCAGCATCGTCTTGGTCAAATGTCATAAAGAAACCAAGTAATGTTAAATAAACTACAAAGTTTCCGGCAAGTGTGAGCCAGCAGGCACCCCATTCAATCTGTAAAAGATAATTACAATTTACTAATAATTAAAATAATATATAAGTTTATTAATTTGGATAAAAATACTTACGGTTCCTTTGTCAGCTGGTGAACGTGCCAAAACAATTGGTAATGCAAATGACGATACAACGATACCCATAGTAATAAAAATAGCAAGTTCCAAACATGGATTACTATTACTACCCGAATCTTCTGTGTAACGGCGTGCTATTAGCGTTGGAATAGGTGCAAGTACATAAAATAATACTACAAATAGCGGCCACCATACTCTGAAAAAAGTTATTTTAAATATTTCATTAAATTGAAAATTAATAGATATTAATGATTTATATCGTATTTATTGGTGTATTTACTGATAAGATGGAAGTGCACATGCCAGAATAACAAATGTCATTCCTATGGAGCCAGCGAACGCGAGTGTAACCAGTCTGAAATTTTAAAATCACATTTCATTTTAATTATTTATAAATAAAATAAAAGTTATAAGTGATTCAAACTTTATACTTACGCTGTTGATAAAAAATTTACACAAAACGTTGAACATGAAAAAAAAAAAAAAAAGATTGAAATTATATTGTCGATATTTATTATTATTTTATTTTTTGTTATTTTTTACAAGAGGAATCATACTTTTCATGTTAAAAATACATTGACAAAGTCACTACTCGGAAACAAAATATTTATGATCTCAATTTAAAATAAAAAAAAAAAAAAAAATACTTTTGTATGAAATTAATTCAAAATCTATGTTATTATAACAGAAAATTATTAAGTAGAGATAAACATTAGTTAAAGTTATGCAATTTATTGAACTCATAATACTTGAATTCTAGGTTAAGCTTATTGCGATTAGAAAATATTATTTATTTTTACGTGTTAGTCAATTATTTGTGATTCATCATCAGATGCAAAATAAATAAATGTACCAAGTATAACCTTTAATCCCAGCCATTGTCGATAAATTTTCCAACAAACTAAAGTTAAAATTTAGTCATTGGCAGTCAACTCCTTTTTAATGTAAACTACTACCTTTCTTCGTTTTTATTAGTTTTACTTTCTTTTAAATAAAAAAAAAATACTTCTCGTTGCGTTAAAACGTTAACAAAAAGAGTGTTTTGACGCTAACTATGTAAATTAACCGTAACGATTATTCTCCATAAACCTTTAGGTTAGGAATACTGTTTATTGTCCATTCTTACGATTCGTCAAAATAATGTGTCTAGTTACATGAAAAATCACCCTAAAAAAGTCTACTCAAGAGATACTACTATCGACAATTATTTAAATAATTTAAATTTCACTATTGTAAATATTGTCAAGAGACAATTGTGTGTTTTAATATTTTGATAAAATAAAATGAAATTAGAATTTGGATTGGCCAATAAAATAATTTTAAGATAAAATATTTTAACCAATCAGCAGCAATTGGGAATGTTGCAATAAAAATAGAGCTTAAGAAAAATTTTAAATATCTGACGCTGCTATGATTGTATACTACACTACTTAAGTACTACATACAAATACAATATATAGGGGCAGATGTAGTTATATAGATGTATTTGACTTATACAGTTATGACTATGCAATATGGACATATAAATAAAAAAGTAAAAAAATAAAAACTATGGATATGTTAGTATGTGTTAGTGCCTCACGAACTACTCGGACTACTCTGTTGCACCGAGTTTCTTTCTCTCTTTGTTGTGTACATATGTATATATGGTTAAATCTATGTACTACGCAACTTCCGCTATCTGACTGCTGAGCAAAATGGACGCCTTTGTGTCTGTTTTTCTCATATTAATACTATAAATAAAATTTAAGTTACGCTTGGATAACTATAATCAATGAATCTTAACTAAATTTTACTAACAATATAAGTGAGTTGTATCTTGTGTATTAATAATAGGTGCTTATTATTTTTATCTACATTATAAAAACTTTAAATCAAGTAGGCCACTGCTACGGATGACAATTGACTGAATATCATAGTCATAAAAAAAAAAAAAAAAAAAAAAAAAAAAAAAACTGCGAAAAGTGCTGTGTGCCGCATCAATAGTATATTCCATGCGTTAGAGCATCCAACTTTTTGGCCATGGGTTGTATACTATTTTTCTTGATCCCTATCCGAAAATACGGAAACACGCGAGGGCGGGGGGAGGCGCCGCCCGACTTTTGCAGAGCCGAGGCGAAGCCGAGGTTTTGCTGGTCGGGGCGGGCTTAAAAAAATATATCATCAATAATTTACAATTAGTTGCACGATCATTAAATCCTGAAATGAAAAATTGAGAATAAAAAACACATAAATTAATAAATTGTCTTGGTGCGGACAATTTCTTGAGCTTCTTGATCAAAATTCCTCAAAACCTCCTCCTCGTCCAAGGAATCATCAGATGAATATCCATATCAATATTATTAGCACAACTGGCCATTAACACTTTCGCACTTTCACAACCTCCAAAAGTTTGACAAGCGAATGAATATAGTAAACAGCATACTTGTGAATATAGCTATTGTACTAGCGAGCCAGAAAAAAAACGTAGTCCGCCAGAGCGCGCTGTAATTCAAGTAAGCCACAAAAATCGTACTTTCTGGAGCGAAGAGCTGCCAGAAAGTGCGTATTTCCGGGTAGGGGATCAAGAAAAATGTTTTTTATATTTTTATTGGAGAGTTGTATAAATTGCAAAAACCGTCGGAAAATTTTTTATAAAAATATTAGATCTAATAAAATTATTTTATTTAAATACTACACTGAAAAAAAAATTAACTTGAGTCAAGAAAAAAATTCTTAAACCAAGAAAATAATTTTGTAGAGTTTCATTGTTTTGATTGAAAACCAAAAATTCTTGAATCAAGTAAAATTAACTTAAATCAAAAAAAATTTCTTAGTTTAAGAATTTTTTTACTCAAATCAAGAAGATGAAATTCTTCAAAATTATTTACTTGATTCAAGTTAATTTTTATTTTCTGTGTATAATGAAATGTTTTAAATTAGATAAAATGTAAAATTTAGTGTTAAAAAAATTTTTTTTTTCAATTTTTTCATCTGTTATTTATTTTTAGTTTAAAAAAAATTTTAAATAGAAACAAACACAAGTGGAATTGATTAAACGGTGAGTTAATGTCAAGGGTGTAATGCCAGAATTAATCAAAGTCAAAATGAATGGGGTTATACCGAGTGTTCCGATCACTACCCTCGCAGGTATCGCGAGTCTTACAGACTTATTGCCGGAAATGCCCCTACCAACACCTTTACCGCAAGCTGTGACAAATAAGTCATTGTTATTTCATGCACGGGTTGCAGAAGAAGCAAAATTACAGCTTAGTAATAGAGATGAAACATTGGTACCACAATTGATTCAAGCATTATCGCAAACATCATCTGATAATATTGAATTGAAAGATGAGTTTATCGCACAATCTGAACAACCGTATTCTGAATCAGAACAACACACTCCAGAATTATTAAAAGCTATATTAGAAATAAATCCTCATGTATTCAAAGGTCCACAATATAATAATTCACGTCGAATTTGGCCTTGTCCGAATGCCTCACAATTAACGAACGCTAATCAGTCACCAGCAAATTATGGGCGATTTTCACCATCATATTCTAATTCATCAGGATCAAGACAAACACCTCAAGGTAGTCCTGCTCAACCTGCGCCCGCTAGAACTGTATTACCATCACCACTTTTAACTTTAACAACAACAACAACAACAACAACCACAACAACAACAACAACAATAACAACCTCAGCAACCAGTAATATAAGTCACATTCAACATTCTAGAATGCCAATTACACCACATAATCATACTGATATCTCACAAATGTCTCCTTTCGCTGTGCCTTCACCATCACCTCGTGCAACTGTTATTACGGAACAAATAAGAACATCAACAACACCACACCATCATATACAAGATGATGCTAATGGTATTACTAATAATCAATTGTCAAATATTAATAATCCTCATGGAAATATTTATTCACCAGCTCACATGGGATCTCCAAGTACTGCAACAACAATTATTCAACAACAAATTAATACTCATGTTGTACAGCCACATCATCATAACCTTAGTGGTTTAACACCTCAACATTCAATGCATATTACATCTCCAATGCACAGTTCAATATCAAATCAACCAATCAATATTAATTTATCACAATCTATGTATGATCCAATAATTAATCAACAGTTACAACAGCATCCTATCAATGTTAATCATCACACACTGGATCTTGCTAATGTTGTACAAGATAGCTCACAATTTTTACTAGATTCTGTTTCTGGACTTCCTGATATTGATTTACCAATGGATACTATTGATCCTAAGCCACAAATTCAACAAAATGTTGATAATTTAATTAATCAACAACAACAACAACAACCACAACAGCAACAATCTGGTTATCCTAATATCAATCCTGAAAATGTTGCGAATGTATTTGATTCAAGTCTTGCAATGCCCATGCATCATCTTCATCATCATGAGCAACACTCACAACAATTGCAACAACAAATGTCACCACAGCAACATCATCATCACCATCATCATCATATTCAACATCAACAACAACTTCAACAACCACATATTCAGGAACAATATCAGCAAGATCATTTTCAACAGCAGCAAATATTGCAGCAACAACAACAACAACAACAACAACAACAATTACAACAACAGCTAATATTACAGCAACAGCAGCAGCAGCAACAACAACAACAACAATTATTATTGCAGCAACAACAGCAGCAGCAACAACTATTATTGCAGCAGCAACAACAACAACAACTACAACAACAGCAGCAGCAACAACAACTACAACAACAACAGCAGCAGCAATCATCCAATTCGAATTTACAATTATCATCTCAAACTCCCAAACACCATCATGATCAAATAAATGAGCATGTAATCAAAGACATTAAATTAATGGGACAATCATTTGATACAAAGTTTAAGGAACCAGTAGTCATGTTAAATAGAATATCACTGTCGGATCAAGTTCTAATGCAACAAAAATCACCTAGCCGTGGAGCAACTAAAACAGGATTAAAAAATAACAACCATAATATTAATCAGGATAATTTGAAATCAGATTCAGAAAATGATGATGATAATGGGAAAAATAATAAATCGTTATTTAAATCATCACCATCATCATCTCGAACAAAAGATCGTAATTTAAGAGCTCGAAGACGAAAACGTATATTAGATGATGATGATGATGATGAAATGGAGTGTGGTGGTGGTGGTGGTGGTGATGATGTAGCAGATGATGATAATAATGATAATAAAAAAGAAATAATTCAAACATCACCAATAAAACCAAAAATAAGAAAAATAGAAAGAAAATTAGTACCTGTATTAGCAAAATTGAGCGTTGATGAATTAATGGAAACAAATACCTATCAATTATTTAATTCAATGATTGATACAATATTTGAAAATACGGAGGATGTTGTAACAATGGGTGAAATAGATGATGATGGTGATGTACCAGCAGATATACTTATACAAAAATATGAATTACAAGCATTATGTAAAGAAGCCGCTAAATTAAAATCATTAAGAGCTATGGAATCTATTCCAGCAGACAGGTTAGTAAGATTATTAAATATATTGGAAAAAAATATTCGTGATGGTGCTCGAGTATCACCTTTGGCTGATCCAGATGATGATATTGAAGAAAGTAAATTGTGGATGCAAATGGCAATGGAAAGGGTATTACGTGCTGTTGATGCATCTGTAATAGCATTAAATATAATGACATCACAAAATATGCCAAAAACAGTATATTTAGAGGATGTTATTGATCGTATTGTATTATTTATGAAATTTCAATTACAAAATACAATATATCCATCATTTGATCCTGTTTATAGAATAGATTCAAAAAATAAGACTGATATGAATTTGAATGCTGGACGTAAAAAAAGAGGTAATATGAAAGAGGTACGTGAAAAAAGTATACTTGAAGTTTACAATAAAATGCGTGAACTTGTTGGTTTACTTGCTGAATTATTAAATATACAAGTATTAACTGATACAAGTGTACTTCATGCATCGACACTTGGTGTTGCACCATTTTTTGTTGAATCTGTTAATGATCTTCAATTAAGTGCATTAAAACTTGTAACTGTTATTTTTACAAAATATGAAAAACACAGAAGATTATTATTGGATGATATTCTTGCATCAATAGCAAGATTACCAAGTAGTAAAAGAAGTTTACGTACTTATAAACTTCATTCTGGTGATTATATACAAATGTTAACAGCATTAGTATTACAATTAATACAGTGTGTTGTTATATTACCAGACAATTTAATTCGTCAAGATCATTATAATCATAATAATAAATCATCATCATCATCATCTAATAATAATAATTCTGGTAGTAGTGGTAGTGCTACTGCTGCTGTTAATAATAAAGATGATGATGATAATAATAAAAATTCAAGTAATAATAAAAATTTATTACATATTGATGCAGATATATTAGTTATCAGTAAATATGAAACAGCAACACGTTTAGCTGGTAATTTTTTATCTGTATTTTTAAATAAATGCAGTAGTAAAGGTACTGATATTGATTATCGTCCATTATTTGAAAATTTTATTCAAGATTTATTAGCTACTGTTAATAAACCGGAATGGCCAGCTGCTGAATTACTATTAAGTATATTGGGAAATTTACTTGTTGGACATTTTTCAAATAAAAGTTCAGATATGTCATTACGTGTTGCTTCTATTGAATATCTTGGAGTTGTTGCTGCAAGATTACGAAAAGATGCTGTTAATTCTCAATGTAAATTATCAACAATCGATCAAATAATAATTGATATAAAAGCTGAACAACAAAAAGACATAGATTATGAATCAACAGTAGCAACAACACCAACATTATCTTTATCATCATCATCATCATCATCATCATCATCAACAACTACAACGACAAAAGATAATAATAATAGTGATAGTAATTTAAAGAAAAAACAAACAACTAGTGGAGATTTGGATAAAGATGAAGAACGAACAAAATTTTTACAAAAAGTACTCCTTGATCATTTAGCTGTTAATGGTACTAATGATCCATCATTAATTTTTGCACGTCATTTTTATTTAGCTCAATGGTATCGTGATTGTGAACATGAAAAAACTCGTGTTGGTCAAATAAAATCATCTCCTACTAAAAAATCATCACCACACAAAAAACGTTCACATAATAATAATATTTGTGGTAGTAGCAGTAGTAATAAAAATCAAAAACGTAATAAACATTATATTGAAAGTGATAAAGAAAGTGATGATTCTGATATTGAAGAATTAGACTCGGATGAAAATGACAATAATGAAAAAAAAAATTCTGAAGCTTATAGAATAATAGAAGAAAAGAAAAAATTTATATTAACTTCAATCCGTCCTTGCAGTTCATCAACAAAACCAGATATACTACAAACATACATTGATTATAATTCAGCAGAATTAATATCACAATATTTAGCATCCAAAAGACCATTTTCACAAAGTTTTGATAAATATTTAAAACAAATACTTCATGTATTAACAGAATCATCAATAGCTATAAGAACAAAAGCTATGAAATGTTTAACAACAATTGTTGAAGCTGATCCAAGTGTACTTGGACGTGGTGATATGCAATTAGGTGTTCGACATTCATTTTTAGATCATTCAACGTCTGTACGTGAAGCTGCTGTTGATTTAGTTGGTAAATTTGTATTAAGTAGACCTGAACTTATTGATAAATATTATGATATGTTATTGGCTAGAATACTTGATACTGGAGTAAGTGTTCGTAAAAGAGTTATTAAAATTTTAAAGGATATTTGTGTTGAGTGTCCAGATTTTTCTAAAATACCTGAAATATGTGGTAAAATGATACGTCGAGTTAATGATGAAGAGGGTATACGACGATTAGTTATGGAAGTATTTCAAAATATGTGGTTTACACCAATTAAATCAACTCCAATACTTGATTCAAAAGCATTATTGAGAAAAGTTATGAATATAACAGACGTTGTTGCTACTAATAAAGATGCTGGATTAGAATGGTTTGAACAATTACTTGTTAGTTTATTTAAACCAAAAGAAGATAAAGAAGACAGTACTAAATTATTAACTGAACCACCAAAAGCTTTATTAACAGCTTGTCAACAAATAGTTGATTGTTTAATTCAAAATATATTAAAATTAGATGAACAATCAATGAATAATTCAGATGCTGTTGGTAGTAATAGAAATAATAATAATAATAATAATAATAATAATAATAATAACAACAACAACAATAGAGATGAGAAAAAAGGACCACCGTCTCAACGACTTGTTGCTTGTATGACAACACTTTATTTATTTGCTAAAATACGACCACAATTATTAGTTGAACATGCCAGTACATTACAACCGTATCTTGGTTTAAAATGTCAAACACAAGGTGATTATCAAATAATAAGTTGTGTTGCTCATACATTAGAGCTTGTTGTACCATTAATGCAACATCCTAGTGAAACATTTTTAGCACAATTAGAAGAGGATTCTATTAAATTAATTCTTCAACATGATAAATCAGTTGTTGCTAGTTGTTTATCATGTTTAGGATCAATTGTTAATAATGTTACTAAAAATTTCAGTTTAATACGTGATTGTTTTACTAAATATTATAAATATTTAACATATTATAAAGCTGGACATGAAATAGATTCAAATAGTCAAAAATTATTAAATGGACGTCCATTATTTAGACGGGCATTATTTACAGTTGGATTATTATTACGACATTTTGATTTTACAGATCCTCAAGTAATAGATACATTACCAGATAATATTAAAGATCAAGTATTTGAAACAATGAGTTATTTTGTTAATCAAGATGATAATGATATACGTCAACATACATTAACAGCTATTGGTTCTATTTGTATTCGTTATTCAGAATTTATGTTAACACCTGAATTAAAAGAACTTTATCATTATTTATTTACATCTGATAATGCATTAGATAATATGAAAGTTCAAGTATTAAATAATATTGAAATTTATTTACAAGAAGAGGAAAAAAGAATGATTAAACAGGATCAAGCTTGGGCTAAATTATGTAAACAAGAAAATTTAAAAGAAATGGGTGATGTATCATCGGGTATGGCTAGTACTATTATACAATTATATCTTAAAGAAATACTTGAATCATTTATAAATCCAAATCTTCGTGTACGTCAAGCAGCATGTAAAGTAATACAATTAATATTAGCTCAAGGATTAGTTTATCCTATTCAAATAATACCTGTTCTTATTTGTATGAGTACTGATGTTGATGTTGGTGTTAGTCATAGTGCTGATAATCAATTACAAGAAATAGAAAGAAAATATCCTAGTTTTATTCATATGCAATCACAGTATGGTATTAAATTAAGTTATAGACTTCAAAAAATATTACAAAATAATATTACTGTTAGAGGTATGAGATTAAAAGATGGTGAATTTCCCAGTGCATTAAATGGTTTTTTATATACAATATTAAGAAATACTAAACAACAACGTCGTGCTATTGCTATTTCATTTTTAAAACAATTTGAAGAATCTGCTAAATCAAGTTTATCACAAATGTTATATCTTGCTGATAATTTAGCATATTTTACATATCAAGTTCAAGATGAGCCACTATTTATTATTCATCATATTGATATTATAATATCTATGTCTGGTGATAATTTATTACAATCATTTAAAGAAGCATTATTACCTAAAACAACAAGTTCATCATCAGCATCATTATTATCTACTGAACCCCAACAGCAACAATTAATACAAAATGTTGATAAAAATTCTCAAGAACAACAACAATCAACAGCAACAGCAACAGCAACAGCATCTTCTCTTCAATCAGTTATTTATGGATCTGATGGACAACCTAGACCTATTCAAATATTATCTGCTATTGAAGATGAGGATGACGATGAAGAGGATGATGAAGCTATTGTTGCTAGATTACCTCAAGATACTACGTTATTACGTGAATATATTACTGCAAGTCAAGGTTTTCTTTTACTTCTTACATTACGACAACATTTAAAAGAAATATATGGATTTTCAGATGCTAAAATAAGTCAATATTCACCCTCTGAATCTGCCAAAGTATATGAAAAAGCAGTTACACGTAAAAGTACTGCTCACTTTAATCCAAAAGCTACATTAGCTAAACTTCAAGAGAATGTCAGTGATAAAGAACTTGATGAAAATGGAAGAAAAAAATTGGCTGCTGAATATCTTGATTTTAAACAGCTGATGCTTAAATTTGATCCTAAAGAGCCAGATGAAGAAACTACTGTTAGTGGCACTACTACTACTACTCCTATTAATACTACTACTAGTGGTGGTGGTGGTCATCCAGGTAATGCTGATAATAACGATTTGTCTGTAAATAATTCAGCTCAAAGAGTACCTAATCCTGAAATTAACAATCAGAGTATCTTACCAATAATTAATCCTGGTCATGGTACTGGTACTATTGATAATAATAGTACGTTAATACAACAACAACAACATAATTCTAACTCAATGCATCATCAAAATAATTCATTGAATACAATAATTACACCAACGGTACCCCACTCACCTCGAGTACCTAAACTTACAATACATGCTCATTCTGAAACAAATAAAGAACACCGAAAACATCGTACACACAAAACGGAAAAAGTCAAAAAACATAAAAAGAAAAAACGAAGAAGAATATCCGATAGCAGTGATAGTGGAGATGATTGCAGTGATCCAGACTTTATGGTGTAGTAAGTGTGGTGCGTCCGTCAGTGTTTGTATATTTTTCTGTGTCCGTTTGCTGTGTGTAAAGCTATTATAAGCCTTGTCAATGTTACGGTTAAAAACAAAATAATCAACTTTCAATTTATTCAACAAGTGTCAACTTAAATATTGAACACTATTTATATTTTATATATTATTTTATTCTATTTGTAATCAGTTAAATTACGGCCGCGTATAGAGTGATACGAAAAAAAAAAAAATATATATATATATTAAAATTAAAATAAGAATAAATGAACTTTCAAAAGACCATTATTCTTATCGTTTATTGGCTTTTAAATATAAATATAAAAATAATAATAATAATAACAACGTCAATGACTTTTTTTTTTAATAATAATAATAATAATAATAATAATAATAATAACAATAAAATAAGTTTTTAATAAATTACAACTAAATTTGCAATAAATTAAATAAAAATAATGATTTTAATTTTTTATTTATTTATGCACATATATTGTGCTTTAAAAATTATAATAATAAAATAATTAAAATTGAACAACAAAAGGTAATCTTCATTAGTTGATAGTAAATTTTTCTCATTATTAATTAAAAAATAGGGTATTTACGTTTTTTTTTTTTTTTTTTTTTTTTTTTTTAAGCATTTTAGCAATTACTATAAACTAAATTGAGAATGATAAAATTCTCTAGTTATAGAAAATTAACTAAAATATATATATATATATATGGTTTTAAAGTAAATTTTTTTTAATTAATTAAATTAAATTTGATGATTTTTAATGAATAACATGATTTTTTAGTTTTTAAATTTGTAAAATTTATATAGTAAACATTAAAATATTTGTATAGTTATGAGTTAAAATAAACAATACGTTATAATAATTCTACTTGAATTATCTTTCACAAGTCTTCAATTTAATATTAAACCAAACAAAAAATTAAAATATGTATAATAAAATTGCGCTCCTGAAAAATCTAGGACTCTTTTATTTAAATAACTAAAAACAATTGTAATATGTGTATATAAAAATTTAACTAAAATTATATTATTTTCGTATATATAAACTACATAACGAATGACACTACAATAAAGTAAAATTTATAAAATATAAATACTTATAATTTTGTTATAAAATTAGATATTACTGATAAAGTCTACGTTGTTCCAGTAGGATATATAATTTACTTTATCCACTTTAATTGAATTTTTGACAGTATAAATTTGCAAAAAGCAAATAATAGTACTAATAAAAATAATAATTTAAATTCATAATCATAAGTAACAACAACAATAATGATAATACTAATAATCCTAATAATAATAATAATAATATTAAGTGGTAAAATAAAAATTTGATTTTATAAAGAAATTTGTAGCAGTGATTTTTTTAATATGTAGATAATTTGGTTAATATTATTGATCGAATATGAAATATATTAATAAATATATGGAATAATAAAGTTGTTATACTTTTTTTTTTATTTTTTAAATCTGCATGATTATTTTATGAAAAAATTAATTTTATTATCTCTTAAATAAACTTGGTAATTTTTTCATTTTTATTTTTAGAAATGATTTACCGTTTTGAGGTTATTTAGAAGATGAGCCGAAAAACTAAAAATGATAGTTGAAATTTATAAATTTGTAATGTTTGATGAATAAATAAATTATAAATAGTCTGTATAAATGATAATGTACATATTTATACATAATATAAATGAGATAGATACTAATAATATAAATACTCCATTGGCAGGTAGGCGATTTAATATTATTACACATTTCCTCTGATTAACTGATCAAGAAAAATTTGACACATTTATTACAACTATGGTGAATTTTATTTTAGATTTAATTGCAATTACTCGATAATCATTTAGGGAGGGAAATATAAATGGTAAATTTATAAATAAATAAATTTTTATGTACAATTATATGTCTAAGAGAAATGTATAAATAAATAAAATATATATGTCTTAGCGTAATATGTATATTTCTTGCCGTGTAAAATTACATTCAATTAATATACATATATTAAGCGCTTTGTATTATAATAATCGTATTGAAAATGTATCAGCTATGTTTTTGTATTTGGTAATCTAATAAATATTATCAATTAATCAACAAGTAATTAACAGAATTTATTATCATGCATACAAATGGTATATAAAAAATTAATCGATTTTATTGTTTTTTTTTTAAATCTTTAATCTTTACCACATAATTTATTGATAGCAGACATTTCTGTATGAGATAATGGTTTCAACATTAATCCTGGTACTGGTGTAGTATGTTCCAAATCACGTAACTCATTTACTTTAACTCTCAAATCACTTCGTAATTTGTTTATAGCAACGTCACATTCATTTTGATCTATACAAAAAATAAATCAATAAATCCAAAAATATTATTTAATATTATTATTATTATTATTATTACCTTTAACAAGTAATTGTTGAGCTTTTTTCGAAGGGATTTTTATTAGAATAGGTCCCAATGTGATCCAACATTTTTCAATATTTTGTTTTTGTAATTCTCGCATACCAACTCTATCATCATTTCTTCGTTTATCTAATGATACTATTTCTTGTCTATCTGTTAAAATTTCTCCAGCTTTTTTTTCAACTTCCTCGAGATAATCCAACATTTGTTTTTGTTCCTTCATTATCTGTAATCATAAAATTATTTTTTTAGTTTAACTAAAAAACTATAAAATACTTGGATAAAAAAATCAATTTACCTAAATATAATTGTTTTTTTTTTTATTTAAAATAATAAACACAGAAATTATGACAATGCCCTTCTTAATTCTCGCTCTTTTCTTCGGTCATTATCTGTAATATTTTTCCGATCTTTTTTACTTAAAGCTTTTACTTTTGATGATGTAATATTTTTTTGTTTAATACCGATAACAGCATTTATATCGTTACTCTTAAAATGTGTTATTTTTGGTTTTTCATGTGGTTTTGCACCTATTCCCCGGCGATCTCTCTTTAAAATGGTTTTTACTGGATATTTTAAACCAGAACCATATGGACCGAGTCCATTTCTATCATTCCAACCATTATTTAACATTATTTTATAGCCTTTATTATGTATTGACAATCCATAAAATGGTATTATTGGTGATTCTAGATTTTTATTTAAATTATGAACAATAGAAGCTTGATGTTCTTTCAAGCTAGTTTCTTTATAATTTTTTTTACAAATTTCACAATAAAAAATTTCTAATGAATTAATTTTATCGTAATTATTAGTTTTTATATTTTTACTTAAATAATCACTCTCCAATAATTTTATAATATCTTTATAATTATTTTTTTTTGCTAATTGTAGAGCTGTTAAACCAGATTTATTTTTATATTGTTTATTGGCGTCCAACTCTAATAAAAATTTAACAATAGATTCATTTCCACAGCAAGCTGCTGACATTAATGGTGTCCAACCATAATTATCAAAAATTTTATTGACATTACTTTTATTTAAATATTTATTTAAATAATCAATATCACCTTGTTCAACAGCTTTTAAAATTTTATTTGGATTTATTTTTATTGAATTACTATTATTATCATTAGGGCCCGGAATAGATATTATTTTTTTTTTTTTTTCTACTTTAATACTTGAATTATTAATATTTTTTTTTTCACTAATTTCATTAATAATATCATCATACATTTTCTTTGCTTCATCTCCACTGATATTTGTTTTTAAAAATTTATCCTTATCTTTTATTTTTTCTATTTTGTCAGACTCTTTTACAAAAATTTTTAACGGCTCTAACGATGATAGATTCATTGTTATTTGATAAAAATATTATTAATTTATTTCTCAATACTATAATTAACCTTAAAGTTTTAGATTGTTTTACTACTAAAAACTAATTTTACAAGACTTACTTAATTTTATTTAAATCTGAATAATTACAAAAAAAATTTTTATTCAACACTGTTATTATATTAATTAACTTTGGAGCAACACTTGAGGATTAATTTATTGTTTTTTTTTTTTTTTTTCCTTTCAGAGAAAATCACAGTCGACAGAGTTGAGTTTAGTATGTAAAATAATTTTGTCTAAAAATTATATTGTACTGCCATCTGCTGTAGATAAGGAAACATTATTTTGCCGTATTTGAATGAATTAAATTATTTATGTTCTTGTGGACACGTTGGTGGTGGTGGTGGTATACAAATTAAAGAACTTGTTTTAATGTTTTCAATAGGAATTATATCATTTAAAAATTCGACAGTAAATTGTTTGATAAACTCCAGTTCTGCTAAAAAAATAAACGAAATTAAAAAAAAAAAAAAAATTAAATTAAACTTTTGCTTTGGATTTATAATAAAATTTTTACCCTCTGCTTCTTGATAAAATTGCAATGGTTGTTGTTCTTCTGCTGAAACGGGTAGAGCTTCTGGTAAAACTGGTGGATTTATTACATTGATTGGATTTTTTTGTATTTTTTCATTTTCATTGGATACTGCTATTTGACAACCATCAAACGCAATGTCGGGTTTTATTTTTTTAATATTATTACAAGCTACATCATATTCTTCTTTATCTTTAACAACATTTTCATAATAATCTTCTGTATATTCTGTTACTCCAGTAGACATATTAAGGCGAGAAAATTTCGATATAATTTCATCATCTTCTAAAGGAAATTCAGATATACAATGATGCTGAGCATAACGACTACGGTAATAGTAATCATTGGGATGATTAATATTTTTTTTCATTTTACAGTCATTCATCGCCTCAAAATAGAGAGCACAGGCAGTACCAGGATTTCTATTTTTAGACTCCTCGATAATACCTTGTCTATCTAAATAAAAAAATAAAAGAAAATATTAATAAAAAGTTAACGTAATTTAAACGTAATAACTGATATAATTTGTTGATATACCTGGTTTTGGAATTTCCCACTGGGTCAGAGTTTGATCAAGATCTTCAATGTCAATGTCATTATGAATTTGTAAAGGGCAACCATTGCAGTCTCCTCGTTGCGTACGTTTACTTTGAATTTTATTACATTCTTGAGGAAGGTAGTCTATTCTCCTTCCTCTCAACCCATAAGCATGCTCTATATAATACTTGTACTCTCTTTCAAATAATTCAACATTCATTCTTTGAGTAAATTCATCTTTAAATAACTTAACTGTCTCTTTAACATTAAGACCGATACCTTTAAGAAATAGAGTGTACTGTAATCGAGATTCATGTTTTAAATGATGATTTTTACGAAGGGTTTGGTGTATATGTCGCATACAAGGTGGAAATGCTGTTTCAGATAACTAATGAAAATAAAAAATTCATTATTAAATTATTAGTTATTGCCGTTATTAAATAAAATGAGTTTTTTTTTTTTTTTTTTTTTTTTTTTTTATCAATAAAAGTTTCTATTATCAAGTCAGATTTCTATAAATAAATCAAAATATATAAAAACAATTAATTAATTAATTAATTAACTAACTAACTAAATTTCAACAAGTATTCAATGTGTACATATTTATAATTTTACTATTATTTACCTTTCCTTTTATAAAATGATGAAACTTGGCACATAATACTTGTTTCATCATGTTATAAGGTACATAAGCTATTCCTTTATTCAAGTAAAATTCATGAGGATTCATCTTACATATAATTTTATCAATAGGAATTTTAAAATAATCAATCTTACTATAATCATCTTCATTTTTTAAATATTTAACAAGCTCTAGTTTAAGCTTTTTTTTTTCTCTCTCATCAATCTAAAAAAAAATATAATACAATACATAGTTGTCATTATTAGCCAATATGATAAAAAACTTAGTGTCTAATGTACCTTTGGAAATTTGTTATGAATTTTTAATAGATTATTTAATCCTTCATCATCTAGAGCAGAGGTTCGCAATTTGAAAAAATTTTCTTCAATCTCCATAAGTTCTCGATAACGACTACGATTAGAAATAATTGATGCTAACAATGCTATAAATGAAACATGATCGATCAATCTATTCTTAATATCTTGATCAGAACTTGTTTGGTGTCCTTTGCTAAGTAATAAAGATACATAACAATCACTCTTGATACTCTTTAACTTATCTATTACAAGTGATCTTATATATTCATTACTTTCCCGACGATTATCACTTATAACAGTTGTAATTATTTTGAGGGCTGTAAATAGAAAAAAAAATATATTAATTCGTTGTGTTAGAAATAAAAATATATATTAATCATAACATTACCGACAATCCTTTCACGTATCAGAGGAATAAAATCTTCTAAATTTAATGTGGGTATTTTATAATAAGAATAAAATTGTATATCCAATGGATAGTAACTTTGGAATTTTTCTTTACATATGTAATTAAAATCTAAATCCATGATTGATTTAGCATTGAAACACTAACAAATTTTTTAATTATAGACAAACTTTATTTTTAATAACAATTTACCCAATAAATCAATTTAATTATTACAAATAGTTATTTACCGGTTTGCAGCCAAGAGGTTAACATGATAATTTTACCGCGTAAAACCCGAAATATGGAAACATAGCGCCTCTAACGGATAAAATAAACGCGAATTGAGTAAACATCTTAACCATGTGTCACGACGCCATCCACGCCATCAACTGTCAATTTTAGTAATTATTTTTCACAACCGCTTCTGCTGATGCTGCCGTTTATATGATGATTATTTTTTTTGTGTATGTACATTTCTTATGACAAACCACCTTTACTGCTTTACTGCTTTACTGACGCCATATTACTACGCGTAATATCTAATATCCATAGCAAGAGTAATAATTATAATAACAATAATAATAATTATACTAAGAAGCAGTCTGAAAATAATTTATTAAATAGTTATCTACTGCATCTTAGTAGGGTGTTTGATTAAAAAATAATATTAATAATAAGTAAATAAACTAATATAATTATCAATTTTTATAAATTGATTTTTTTTTTAAATTCAATACACAAATAATTAAAATAAAACGTTTTGCATTCAAGGTGTGAGTGTTGGTATGTATACGTATAAGTGAAAATTTTACGTGGTGAGTATTTATTGAATAAAAAAAAAATGTTTTTTTTTTTTCTTTTTATAAATAATTTATTAATTGATAAATTTCAATTATTTTCAGAGTTGGAATAAAAAAAAAAATGTATAGTAACATAGACCCTTGGGAGCCTGGTTATGGGCCACCATCAGACAGAAGAGGTCATAGTAATTCAGAGTATGAGTATCGTAATAGTAAATCACCACCAGAATTTGGAGAACTGAGAGAAGTAGAGCATAGTAGAGAAAGAACTCATCGGAGTCCAGATTATCGAATTAGTAGTCATCGACGTGAAAGGGATAGAGATCATGATCGTTTACGAGATAAAAGGGATCGTAGTCGAGAAGATCGTGGTAGTGGTGGTGGTGGTGGTGGTGGAGGAGGAGGAAGCGGAAGCGGAGGTGTAGGTGGAGGAAGTGATCGTAGTTACAGAGACAACCGAGATGACCGTTACAATCGTCAACGAGAAAGGGGAGATCGGGATTCACCAGACCGCGAACGTGATAGAGAACGCGATCGTGATCGTGACAGGGATCGTGATCGTGATCGCGATCGGGATCGCGATCGTGATCGTGAACGCGATCGTGATCGTTCTCGGCGTGATAGAGACAGAGACAGAGATCGAGAACGAGAACGAGAACGTGAGCGAGAGCGAGAGCGAGAACGAGATCGACGTGGTAAACGTACCGATGATCGCGATCGCGATGACGATCACAGTAGGGAAAGTTCAGATATGATGATGATGATAAGTGAACATGACCACGGTCGTTCTTATGGTTCATCATCAATGGAGGGTGTCCACTACAAGTCACAGACCCCAAACAACACCATTATGATACGTGGGCTTGCCCAGCATATCACTGAAAACGACGTAGGTTGTCAACTTAACGGCCCACAATAATGGCCACTCAAGTGAGATCTGTTAACGTTTCATCATCCATCAATGTTATCATTATGATGTTATCACAGGTGCGGCAAGACATCCTCAACTGTGGTCTCATGCCCAAGGACATAAGGTTAATCCGGAAAAAAGACACTGGTAAATATTTATTCAAATCTAATACGCTTTTATTATTAATTAATTATCCGGTATTAATATTTCATTAACAATATTCATGTTATTATTTCAACTATAAAATCACGTTATTATATCGATTGAAATTAAAATATAAATTATACTATTTTTTTTTTTTTTATTAATTAAGACTTATAAACATTCCATATACATTTAAAGGTAAGTTTTTTCTCATTGAATCATTAAGTACCAAGGGAAAAAAGGAAAAAATAAAAATAAATAAACAGATAGTTAATATGTATAAATTTTTTTTTTTTAAATATATCACTTTGATAGATTGATTAAATTAAAGGAGAAATAAAAACAAGATTATAATTTAGTTGAAATATAGACTAATAATTAAAGAGGGGGATGGAGTTTAGGTAATTTTTTTTACAAGATGTAAACAAATGACGTAAAACAAATGAAAAATCAAGAAAATAAGAATAACAATTATATAATTAATAAATTATTTAATAAGTATCATATCAATGGTTGGTGATGATGGCTGTGATTGCCTGGCCTCTCAGAGTAGAGATTGATTTCCATCAGGCAAAAAACGTGGATTAACTCTGGATCTCTGTATATTTGCTCTGTATAGGTGCTTCGCGAGGTTTTGCATTCGTCGAGTTTAATGCAACACAGGAGGCAACAAGATGGATGGAGATGAAACAGGTAGTAACGAGTTCCAGAATCCAGATACTATCCAACTGATGCTTTTCTCAGACGTGCTTTCAACGCCCAGTGGTGGCAAGGGCACGGTAAAGCCAGCCGTCCAGTGGCCTTCCTCTGGGGGCTATGGCTCTACATCTATTAAAGGCTACTTTAATATATACATACCTTTATTATTTATTCATTTATATTTTTATTTATTTCATCTTATCTAGGAGTTGTCCAAATCACCTTACTTACTTGATTATTATTTTTGTATTTTTTATGATTGATTATTATTAATATTATTATGATTATAAAAATAAATTAGTTCATTTTAATTATTATTTATTAATTTTGAACTATTTTTATAATAATAATCACAATAATAATTTTTATTATTACAATGGAAATAACAACAATAAGTGATCCTTTTAACGGACCCCTTCAAGTTATAACTTCAAACTGATAATATTTTTTTTTTGGATCTATATTTTTATTATATTAATCCCAGCATCATATAGATCCACGGTTTTGTCTTTTTTTTTTATTTTTTTTTTATTTTTCAAGAAATAGTAAATAATAAAATCCAAAATACGTAGCTTGATATATTATTTCATCAGCAACAGACAGACTTAAGGGACATAAAGAGGCTGGCGAAAGACATTGAACGGGATAACACTAAAATTCTATGTTTCAGGGGATTTTAATGCTGCAAGATCAATATCGTGCCCTAATGCAGTATAGTATACCAAAAGATATTCATTCTGATAAAGCTCCATCTAAAAATACACAAGATTGGCATTGTGTTAAGGTAATAATATTTTTTTTTATTTTCATTTTAATTATTATAATTGGATTACTTGAAAAAATGATGGATTTTATTTAATTATTTAAGTGTGGAGCTCATAATTTCAAAAGACGTGAGACTTGTTTCAAATGCTCAGCATCTCGAGCTGAAAGTGAAGAAGGTGGTGAAGGTAGCGATGAAATAAGCTCACACCCCACAAATATTGTTCTACTACGTGGTCTTGATGTATTGACAACAGAGGATTCTGTTCTTCAAGCTATGAAAAATGCATCAGCGATGCCTATACGTAGTATACGAATTGGACGTGATAGTTTAACAAATACATCTCGTGGAGTATGTTATTTAGAAATGGGTAATGTTGTTGATGCCATGTATTTACATACTGCATTAACTAAACAAGGATTATCTGTTGATGAAAGAAAAGTTGAAGTAACTTATTGTAAACTTAATAATCAAGTAAATCATTCATCAATATGGAAATCACTGGATAATCAACAGCAGCAGCAGCAGCAGCAGCATCACCAGCAACACCAACAACCTCAACGTTATACACTTGAAGATGTTGCGCAGTTAGCTGAATACAGTGCAAATATGTATGCTAAAACTCCAGCACAAAAAGCACATTATATTCAATATTATACTCAATATTATCAAAATCAAATAAGCCAAGGTTCATTAATAACGTTACCATCATTAAATCAAACGGATAGAGTTAATGCTGCTGCAGCAGTTGCACAATCAGCTATACAGCAACTTCAAGCAGCCCGTAAATTAGGTGATGCTGAAGAAATGAGAGGTAGGCCAACACCAACAGCACCAACTACAACTAATTTATCCACTGGAAGAGTTCCAGCTCACGCAAATGATGGTAAAATTTACTGTAAGTTATCTTATTCTTTTATTTTAAAAAAAATTTTTAAATAAATAAATAATAATAATAATAATTATTATTATTATTATTAGCTATACCTGATGTCAGCACTTATCACTATGATGAACTATCGGGATATTATTATGATCCTAGCACTGGATTATATTATGATTCAAATTCACAGTATTATTACAACAGTCACACACAACAATTTCTTTATTGGGATGCAGAATCATTTTCTTATCAACCGGCAAAGGTATATTATTTTTATAAATAATTTAAACAATAATGATTATGTATTATTTTTTTTATTTTTCTGCAGACAAATGTTGGTGGAATTATTTCCACAACAGGAGTTACATCATCAATTGGATCAATAGGTGATACTTCAAGTGCATCTAATAATATTAATAATTCTATAATAACATACTCAGCTCAAGAATCATTATTAAAATTAGATGATGATAGTAAAAAAAAGGATGTTAAACAAGATAAAGTAAAAGTTGCTAAAAAAATAGCTAAAGATATGGAACGTTGGGCTAAAACATTAAATCAAAAGAAAGAAAATGCTAAAATTAGTAATTGGACTGTTGATTTGGGAGCTTCTGGACTAGGAGTTGGTAATAGTTGTAATGATAATAACAATTATTCATATCAAAGTAATTTATCAACAAGTGGTGGGGGTAGTGGTATCAGTGGTATAAGTGGTGTCAGTGGTGCTGCTGATGCTGGTTATGCAATATTGGAAAAAAAATCATCATCATCATCAATTGTTAATAATAGTAATAATTATCAAGATGATGATGATCCTGGAAATAATAATAATGGTTTAGTAGCTGCTTATGGGGGTGGTAGTGATACTGAAGAGGAAATAGAAGATGTACAGCAGGAAGATCGTCAACACACTGATTGGATAAAAATCGCATGTTTATTGTGTAAACGTCAATTTCCAAGTAAAGATGCATTATTACGTCATCAACAGCTCTCTGATTTACATAAACAAAATCTTGAAAATTGGTATCAAGTTAGAGGTTTAGATCCAAATGATCCACAACAAAGAAATAATAAATATAGAGATCGTGCTAAAGAGCGTAGAGCCAAGTATGGTGAACCAGATCCACCACAGCCAAATAAACTTAAAGAAAAATATTTAAAAACACGAATTGATGATGCTGAATCATCATCTTTATCTTGTAATTATAATCAAGACTCTAATAAAAATAATCCAACTGTTATTGGTTCTGACAATGTCGGTAATAAATTATTACAAAAAATGGGATGGAGTGAAGGTATGGGCTTAGGTAAAACTAATCAAGGACGTACAAGTATTATTGAAGCTGAATGACGAGTATCAACTGCTGGTCTTGGAGCTAAAACATCTACTTATAGTGCTTTACCTGGTGATACTTATAAAGATTGTGTCAAAAAAATGATGTACGCTCGTTATCAGGAATTATCTGATACGTAATATATTTACTTTTTTCTTTCTTTTTTTCTTATTTCAATTAAATAATAATCTTAATATTCTAATATTAAAAATAATAACTAAGACAATTTATAAATGACACAAAAAGTATAGGAAAAAAAAAAAAATAAAATCAGATAACATCTATTTATACGGATAGATTTGTATTTTTTCATAGAAACATTGCCCAATGTGCACATTAAAAAATCAAATTCATAACTATAATTTAAGATTATGTTTTTACGTTTAAATTAAATAATTCATATATTTTACAATTATCGACTGTATTTTGTAATTTCATTCTTTCTAATTACTTTTTATCACAATAATAATCTAAATAATAATAATAATATTGTTATTGCACACCAACTCAAATGCAAAATCATACTACTATTTACAAAAAAACATATAAAAAAAAAAGAAAATTTAATCATGATAATATAATTACGTACCAATTATGCAAAAATTACACTGATTTATTTCATATTGAGCAATAATTCTGTATAAAATATAATAAATAAAATAAATTACTAAAATGTATGTTCTATTCTATTGATAATACTGATATTATTATGTAACAATATTTGATCAATTAAATTCAATTACCATTGTAAAAAATTTTTTTAATTCGTAAATAAAGGTTTTTGCGCAAACAATATTAACCTCAAGTTTACTCAAATTATTATAATAATTTATTTATATTCCCAAAAAAAAATATGTATATATATGTCATCATTTATGTAAAATACGTACTTAATTTTTTAATTTTTTTTTTGTTCTCCAATCATTTTTAATGGGAATAAATATTGAATTAAAAAATGAAACAATTTAGTACGTAATTTGATATAAATAATATTGTTTAATTCTACTGAATGAAACAATTAATAACTAAATTATTATTTGTAATTTAAAATTATTCAGACTTAATTTTAATGTTACTATACATCTGCCAATATCCATGAATACAGTGGACGTAATTGATGATCTAAAACAGTATATTCTAAATTATTAAGTCCATCAGAATCATATCTTTTAGCAGCATTTTCCAAATTAGCAAATCGAGAATTACTCGGTGGTTCCTTTTTATGAGTTAACATGTAGTATTGTGCAATATTGGGTCCAAATCGCATAATCTTGAATAAAAAACAATGATTATTATATTATTATTATTATTATTATTATTATTATTATTATTATTATTAAATAGTATACCTTAAAACCTCTTGATTGTAAACGACTGTAAAAATCATCATCTTCACCTCCCCATCCATAAAAAATATTTGAAAATCCATTGACTTTTTCAAATTGTTTTCGTGTTAATGAAATAGCACCACCAAATAAACCAGTGTACGGTAGATTGTATCTAAATGTATTAACACTTGAGCTCATATGTCGGGGCATTTTAGTACAAGCATATATATTATTTGGATTTTGTGGTATCAAGTCAATATCTTGAAATATAAAACAATGAAAATCATTTATTTTAGTAGCTTCTTTAAAACCAACATTAAATAATTTAGCACGATTAAATTCAGTTAATGGACTTTGTTCAATAACAAATATTCTATAATCTAAATTTTGTTGCTGTAAAAATGGATGAATATAATTCATAAAAATATCTAATTGTTGTTTACGATTACGATATGGTAATATAATAGCAACATTAAATAATGGATGACAATTAAGTGGTTTCCATTGTCCACCAGGTAAAATTCCAAGACGACGTGCCATTACTACTGGATCTTGACGATAATTTTCTTCTGGATACCATAATTCTGATTTATCATTGTAATTATTATTATTATTATTATTATTATTAGAATATATTGATATTGTACATGAGTTGTCACGCGGTTCGTATGATTTTTCAAGGTGATTATAAATATCTTGAGCTTTTATAAAACTATAATGTGATGCAAATCGACTAGGATTCAAACAATAAAATAATACCATTATTGTTAATATTAGATACGTTAAATTACGTGTATGCCCATACAAACACGATAAAAACATTTTTATAAAATTTGTTAAATTTCTTGACATTATTATTTATTTTATCAGTCACACAATATTTATTTTTTAATGATTTAATGTACCGTTTGATATAAATTTTTAATTAGATTCTCATTATTGTCTATTAGTTTTTTAAACCAATAAAAGTAATAAACCATTATATGTCAGATGTTTTTTAGTTTTTCAATACATGTGCTTACACATGTGTATTAAACTGGATACTGGGTACACTCACATCACCGTAATTATCATATTATTATTATTATTATTATTATTATTATTATTATAGAAAAATAAATACTTAAATGTACTTAAATTCTTGTGTATATAATCTATTGACTGATGTTAATTTTATATTTATACATAAATAAATACATACATGTAAAGTGCACACATGTTAAGCACGGCTCAAATTTTTGTTTACCTGTTTTAGCCGTTAGAGGCGTTATAGTTAAGTACAGCTGGTTCTTAGAATTTTAAAAAATTTTTCAGATAAGAGTATATACTGAGATACTCACAATAACTGAATAATTAACTCAAATAATAAATAATATAAAAAATTGACAGTGGTAACTACAACTTTTTGAGTAGTAAATATATAATATTTATAATTATAGTTTTATATGAAATTAATATTATTTAATCTGATTTAAATAAATTTAGTATTTATTGAAGAGCCCTTTAAATTATTAAATTGTTGTAGGGAGTGCAGATGTCTTCTTTCTCATTTGATATAATGTCATTTTATTGATAAATTGTGCCCACCCATATACAAGCTGTTATTATATATAATATCCATCCACGCGTCGCGTTTAAATTCTTTTACATGGAGATATTTTGATGTTTAAAAGTCAACCCCAACTAGGAAAAAAAAAAAAGTTGAGCCAATTGTTAACAAACAAAAACTATTTGTGACAAAAGTTAAAAAAAAAAATAATCGATCTTTCTATTATTATATAGGCACATATGGGGTACGTGACACTGATGATCTACATTTGCTTTTTATTTTTTTTTTCTTATATGACATTGTATCTTTAATCTTTAAATATACCTAGCTTTTATTATATTCTCGTTCTTTAACGTCTTATTTTGCGGATTATTATAGAATAGAATTCAATACAATAATAAATAATAGGTAAGCAACCGTATAGTACCCTCGATTATACCTTTTTACCTTTACCTTTATTGAGATATCTCCATTTATATTTAAAGATATATATATCATTATACCTTGCTATTGTGCTATTGTTGTTCGGTGGTTTAAATCAGAAAATCCTTCTCACCTTTCAAAATTTATATTTTACAATTTCAACCCGTGCAAAAAAAAAATCTTTATATGTATCAATCAATCGTAAAAAATTTCTCAGATGTATCTCTCACTGTGTAATAATTTTTATTTACAAAGTTTATCTGTGTATTACTTTTAAAAAACTAAAAATACTTTAGAAGTAAGATATTAAGATAAAATAGAGGAAAAAAAAAACATTCGGGATTTTATCTAATTTTTTTATGGTTGTCTCCCATTTAGTCATGAGTTTTCTAAAATAACATTTACAAGGCCGTGGAGAACGTCGATGATAAATCTACTGTTTAAATTTTTGAAAGAAAAAGAAGAAAAAAAAAAGATGTGAACTGCAACTGTCTGGATATATATTATACAATAACTCTACTCTATACCACTAGACCCTCAGGTCTCTACTCACAGCGGGTTGGCATTTTATTATTATAGTAAAAAAAAATACCTTGACACTGTAGATATATAAATATATACCCGAGCAAAGAACTTCTCCACACTTAAGCATAAGTAACATTAGTTGATCTATCCATGTATAGATGATACATCCTAGTAGTTGAAAAGCCATACCAATAGTGGCCAACAGACTGATTATGGTACTTTATGTACACAATATATCTCTTCTATACTACTTCTTCTTCTTCTTCTTACTCTTTATTCTTCTCAGCAGAAGTGGGGGGGACAAACCTATAAAAGTTAGGGGTAAATTTTTTCGAGTCAACAGTTGATTAAAAACCCGCATCATGTTATAATATATAATTTAACGTGTTTAGTGATGTTGTGTTAATATAGTTAGTGTGATTGTTTCAAAAATATAAATAAACAAAAAAATGAAAAAAACAATAATTTACATGAATTAATTTATTTATTGCGATTTACAATAATGAAACAAACTTGGATTATTTTTTTAAGTTTTTTTATTGGTAAGTTTAAAAGTAATAAAAAAAATTTTAATTAATTTAAAATTATTTTATACCTATTAAATGCGTTTACTTAGAATAAATACCTTACGATGCAACTTTAAGTTTTACTTTGGTGCGACCAGAATATTAATTGAAACAATAACACTATCATCACCGCAGTACAAGATCAATAAAAGGATAATGTACTAAGTAATTTACATAAAAAAAAATTTTGTAATAAAAATTTAACGAGACAAGAATATAAAATACATATTATAGTATCACTCTATGCATACATAATATTTTACACTATTAATATTAATACTACATTCAATAGTTATTTTTTTATTTTTTCAAATACTTAATTCTATAAATTATTATTATCACTAAGCTACCATCAGTTCTTTGTAATGTATTGGTCAACATGTGCGCTACAGATTTTTGAAATTAAATCCATTTTAGGGATCCCTTGAATATAGTTATAAGAATAAAAAAAAAAAAAGTTACGTACACTTTTTAGATAAAA
>JZSA01006868.1:0-20012 GCA_000956155.1 Cotesia vestalis | reverse complement strand
AAAAAAAATTTTTTATAGTTAATTCAATTGTTAAATAAAATAAAAAATTTATCAATTCATAATTTTTTCATTGTTTTTAATAAATAAATTTTCCCCGAAAAATTATTTCTAAAAAATTTGCATTTTTTACTTTTTTAATTTTCTAAATCTCATTTTTTTGATCAAATTTTTTTTGCCATAATTTATTTGTTAAAAGAAATTTTTTTAAATTAATTATTATCTGCTAAATTGATTCTCATTAAATTTATCTGTCACTTAAAAATTTATTAATTTTCTTTAATAAATAATTTATGGTAAAAAAAATATTTAAAAAAAAAAGACTTGGAAAAATTTAAATAAAATGAAATAATGCAATTTTTAAAAAACAATTATTTGTAACGAATCTTTTTGTTAAATAAAATAAAAAAATTGTCAAATGACAGCTAACTTAAATATTATTAGAATAAAAATTAATTTTTCTTCTTTTTCTTTACCAAAATATTTAAATTTAACTAAATCCCTAAAATAAATGATCCAGCACACAATAATTATAATAGAATTAGAAAATCTCATAAATTTTGATGATGAGCATCAGGAGAAATTTTTTACGTGTATTGAATAATAATAATAACAACAATAAATTGCAGGTGGCTCACAAGTTTGGACATCGAGTTAATATTAGTTGTACACCCCAATCTCGTTGGCGAGCATTTGGGGCCCAAGTTATTTATGAATCACAATCATCACAAAGATATTTAAATTTAAATTTTGAAATACCAACTCATTATCCAATTAAACGTACTCAAAAAAGTTTACATCATCGGAGTAGTTATAGCAATATTAATAGTTTAAATTGTCTTGAGTCGTTAGGTATTGATTATAATGAATTAAAATTAATAAGGGTAGAAAAAAAAACAGCTACTTCAACAGCATTTGCATTAGGATTAAATGGTTATCCAAAAGTTGAACTTTTATTGGGTAGTTTACCACCCAATAGTTACTCTAAAAAATCTCATCGTTCTTGTTCATTGCAACCAACTGCACTTATCCGCAGTGACACGGTAATATATACATAAATATTTTTTTTTTCATTTTCATTTTCATTTTCATTTTTTTATTTTAGACTCGCGGGTGCTTAATTTGTGGAGCAATATCACGGTCAACAAAAAACAATCCACCACTTTTACATCAAGTAGCAGCACTACCAGCTTTATTAGGTGGTTCATGGATTTCTTCAAGTTGTGAAAGTTGTGAGGGTGGTTTATGGATAAAACGTCAACTGCAATTTTACTCTGGAGATTTTTTATGGACAGGCCGTTGGGATTATTATTCAGATCCAAAGTGTAATTACTTTTTATATACTGTAACGGCAGCTGGAAGTTATATTCAACGTCCTGAAAAATTAAAACATAATCAATTTTCATCTACAGATGATAATGATAAAGATTCTTTGACAATAAAACAAACTCACAGCAGTAATTTAGCTATACGTAGATCTAAACGTAGATCTAAACAAGTTGAGGATAAAAATTATTTAAAATATGATAAATGGCACGTAGATTGGATAACATCTGATTCTGCAAAATTACTTGACATTTTAGGATCTAAGTCTCTGCGTATGCCATTGCCGTCAAATTTATTTAAAAATAATAATCATAATAAAAGTACAATAGTTAATAAATTAAATAACACTAAAATAACTTCTAGTAGTGATAAAAAAAATTTTCCAGTAAATTATATTGGTACTCATCATAGTGCTACTGATGATTCTTATCGTCATTTACTTGAAAATTCTCAACCATCTATGGCTCAATCTTTTACAATGATGTTAAAAGGTAATCAAAATAATTTTGATGACGAATCATCAGTATCAAAAGTAAATGCTCAAGATGAAAGAGAAACTATTTTAAATAAAAAAAAATCATCTGGTTTATCCTCTAAAATACTAACAGGTACAACTGAATTAGATTTACATGTAGCTGAAAGTTTATTAATACCAGGGGATTTAACAATTGCTAATAATTGTGGTGCAAATATTGATGATAATGGTTACGGAGGATTTATAATTCGGCCTCTAAATTATTGGCCAAGAAATTGCGTCAAACATGCAATAGAAACACCTTCAACATTAGGATTAAGAGCTAAAATAGGAGTTAATTGGAGTGGTCAATACACTTTATTATTGGGACCACGTGATGATAATATTTGGGAACCTCCTTTAAGACAATGTGGATCTACTCCGTCTTATAATTATGTATTGCGTGCACATTTAAGATTAAGTCTTGGATACAAATATGGACTATTTATTTCTTCTTCTTCTTCTCCTCCATTAAATACCTTTGCCCTTAATAAATATTATACCGTTATATTTTATTTTATTTTATTAATTTGTATTTTAGTGTAAATAGATTTTATTATATAAAATTATAAATAGATAAATGTTTTTTGTAGACTAAAGATTTTATTTATTTATTTATAATGATAAAATAATACATTATGTGTGATGTATATATGACTATTTTGTATTATAAATGAATGTCAAAATGATAAAACTAACTTGCATAAATATGCTTTGTATATACTTAAAATTTTTTTATCAATTATAAACATTGAACAAATTTTTATAAAACGTAAAAAATAATTATACATACAGATTTAACCATTAATATAAGCAGTATTAAGTATTATTTATTTTATATAAGTTAATATTATAAATTACTATATAAATAACAATAATAATGATATTTTTATGAAAAATTTACAAATACATCAATAAATAATCAAGCCATGTTAATATATATATATAATAATAAATAATTTAATAAATATTTAAAAAATATTAACAATTTATGCCTCTCACCAATAAAATAAATCTCTAAATATTTATATATATATATTTTTATTTTTAATTTTTCAGTCTCAATAATAAAAATAAAATAAAATAAATAATGTAATAAGTTAGTTAATATTTTAATACAACCCTGAAATAATATCTGTTACTTTACAACGATTGATAATATGATTTGATGAAACAGTTTTTATTTTCGATTCTATTTTATCTCCTTTGATGTTAGGATTTCCCGAATATTTTCCTGCATTGAATCGATTTTGATTTAATCCAAATGCACCACCATGTGATTTATTGCTGGCCGTTGAGAAAATTCTCGAATCATTTATAAATAATTTATCAGAATTATTTAAATTTGATAATCTTCCAATATTATTACTACTATTATTATTGTTATTTAAATTAAATTCACTTCCTAGATATATTGATTTATTTGTTTTTCGTCCATATAACTTGTCATTTTTTAATATTGATGATGACGTTGAAGAAGATAAAGATGATGATGACGATGATAATGATAAAAATCTGTTATTATTTTTTAATATCATTTGTTTATTTTGAGAATTTTTTAAACTTTCTTGATTCTTATTTTTATTATTATTATTATTATTACTATTATTACTATTGTTGTTGAAATTTCTTTTTGTATTCTGATAAACCGTTGGAGATTTATTATTTTTAGCAGTACTTCCAATAACAATATCGACTAATGAATTTAAGCCCTCATCTATTCTGTCCAAAGATTTTGTTATTTGTGTTGATTTTTTAGTTTTTATCTTAGATTTAGAAAATTCTTCAGACAAATCAATTTTATGAGGTTTAAAATTCGATGATGACATTGATCGATGTAATAATATTATGTTATCGTAATAATTATCGACATAATCAAGTCTACTGTCACTACCTATTACTTCATTACGACTATTGTTATTGTCATTATTATTATTATTACTATATAACGACGGTGAACTATTGTTTGTTTTAAAGTTTACATCAAATAAATTCATACTTTCAAATTTTCTAATACGATCCTCTATTTTAGTGGTCGTTAATTTAGAAGAATTTGAATTTTTTGAATCATCTAAATTATTTTGACTAACTGATCGTTGTAATTTTTTTTTTTCAACTTGATTTTTTATAATTCGATTATTATCACCGTTTTCAAATAACTCAAGTTCTAAATATTCAACCGGTTCTGTTAAATTACTGGCAGCATCTGAGATACTTTTATTTTTTTTTTCATTATCATTATTATTATTATTATTATTATCGTTCATGTTAGTCTTTAAAATTTTTAATTCAGATACTCCTTTTATCATTATCCCATTTTTACTCAAATAGAGTCCACCATGTTCATTTTTATAATGATGATGATGATGATCATCATCATCATCTTCATATTTTAATTGTGCGGCACTAAGTAATGAATCACTTCCATCACCAAATATTTCATCATAAGTTGTACATTTATTTTCATTATTATTATTATTATGATCATCATTTTGATTTTTGTTATTGTTTTCTAAAAAGTCATCACTTTGATTATTTCCAGTAATAATGGCTGATAAACATGGTGGAATTTTTCTCGGGGGCTGTGGATACAAAATAGCTGGTACTATAGCTTCTTCGACTTCGGGCCCTTGTACAATTATTTTTAAACTTGTTACATCATTTGTTTTTATCATTTGTCTTGATAATTTAGTTGTATCATTAGTTTTATTACAATAATTAACTTCAATATCATTAAAATCTATTGAATTAAATAAATCAGATTTTATTAAATGTAAATCATTATTAGTAGATAATAATTTAATCATCGATTCATTTTCGTAACTACCTTTATCTATCCGTATTTGTTTTTGTTTTTGTTTTTGTTTTTGTTTTTGTTCTTGTTCTTGTTCTTCTTCAGCATCTTTAACAATTGTACGTAATTCTTCAATTACATCATCGATAGTTGTCTCTTGATCATTGTCAATATTTGTTTTCTCAATTGTTGATTTGTGTTGCTTCGGTTTGTGATTATGATTGTGATAATTATTATATAGATGTATATCTTCTGGATTACTCGAACTTCTCGAACACTCAGAAGAACTTATACCTTCATCTTCACCATTTAAAGATAATCTCTGTAGTCTTTTAATATCTGATGAATTAAAATTATAATTCGTTTGATGATGATCAATTCCATTGATTATACTGTTATAGTTATTATTATTTGTTATTACTTTTTCATCAATTTTTAATTTTTTAAGTTGATTTTGTAATATTATTATTTTATTATTAAGTATCACACAAGTTTCTTCAGCTCGAGCTAACCGTTTTTGAAGATTATCAACATCAATACAATTTTGTGACCATTTGTAAACTTGTTTTTTTAATAAATCAATCAATGATTTATCATTGTTAATTATTTCATCTTCTGATAACCATTCTTGAAGCGCACAAGGCTCAAGACCAGCTTCACATGCTTCTGCCTATAATATTAAAATATAATTAACTAATTATCTAATTATTTAAACATGTCCTCTGGTCCTCTGGTCTACATACCTGTATATAAAGCTTTGTTTGTGTTTTAGGAGCAGATTTAATAAATGCATTAAGAAATGAAATTCCGGCAACTCTTAAAGCTATCGCTGCTCGTGGTGCTAATAATGCACCAGCAAGAAATCTAAATCGTCCACCTTCACCATAACGTAGTCGTAATGTTGAAACAGCTTCTGAAACTGCAGTGTACCCACCAGGTATCTGACATACCTTCGTCAATAGCTTTAAATTTTTAAAAATATTAATAATTAATAAATTTAATATAAAATAACAATAACAATAATAATGGTCATCATCGTGTATATATCTATATAATAACGTGTGTCGAACGGTTTCTTGACACTCAACATGTATATATTGTAGAATGTAAGATGTAACTGTGTTAAAGTCATCTTAAAGGATAAGAAATTAACAAGTAAGCTAAAAACTGGTCTTTTGTGGCAATATATTACCACTGGTTGCTCGTGTTATATTAAGTATAACGTAAAATTTAACGGGATACTACCTAAAACTTGAATAAATTTATTTGTTTCTTCAGTGGCAAGATAAAAAATAAATAATACGTTTAATTATTGATTTTTTTATAACTGTTTTTAAAAATTTTAAGATATATTATACATATATATATCTATATATATATAACTGTAATAAACTTTTATCCTTTTTTTTTTACTTTATTAAAAATAATTTGGAAAAAAAAAATTGACTAAATAACAGCACCTGAATATTTTTATATCCTAATAATAGCAACAATAATAACTGCAGTAGCAAAAATATATGTGTATTGTACATAAAATAACTTTGCTATATAATAAACAGTACGGTAAATTAAAAAAGTAAATAAATAAATAAATAAATAAATAAATACATAAAAAGTATACATGATACCTGAAGAGCCAGAACCCGAGACCGGTTTAAGCTACTGGTAAGACAGACTGCAAGTGCAACTAGTCCCGGTTGTGCTTGCGACAAAAGTCTCGGAGCATCAGCACATCTTTCAACGCATGCTGCTAAACATTCAACACAACCGAGTTCATCAAGTGCTGCTCTACGTGTACTAATACGCTGTCCACTTTGTCCAGCTGATGGAGGTGTACTTTGTATTAATTGGACTCCCCTCAGTGTTTCCAATAATAAAGTTATTCCGTCAGCTGGTGAGCTTGAAAATTCTTGCACAAAGCTGTAATGTAAATAATAAAAATTATTACTATTATTAAAATAACTATTACTATTTTTTTTTTTAACGCCAACATCTATTTTTTTTTTTATATTAAATCCTTTACATACATATGCATACATGTCTTAAACTTAGTATACTTGTGTATAGTATTGCTGTGATAACTGTTAATCTTTTTCCTACTTATTTTATTCTTTTGATGTAGCATAACACGTCATTTAATTGCGTTGTTAAAAGCTAACTAACGGCATCGTTGTCGGCATCCGCAGATGTCCTTTACTACCTATACTTGCCTTCATCAGGGATTTCCTGTTCAAGCAGTATTACGATACATTTATTATTATAATTATTATTTTTTTTTCTCCCCCAATGTTTTAATATAATAAATCATAAATAAGATAAGATTTTTAAAATGGTACTTATTACAGTAATTATAATTATTGATTTTTTTTTTTTAATTTTTTAAATTACCATAACAATACATACCTAGGAAAAGCAAGCCGTAGATCAGCACGTAATTTATTAACCAATTCGCTGACAGATGTAAATTGTCTTAACGTCATTTCACCACTTGCTGATATATAACCGGAACTTGAGCTTGTTGTAGAGGGTAATGTCCCTTGAGAATCATTATCATTAGAATTGGGACGTCTGCCCCATCTTCTTAATGCTATAGCATAGTCTTCAGCATTATATGTCGGTGGACGTAAACGATCCTGTTAATTATTTTAAAACAATTAAAATAAAACAAATACTATTAAATGTTCTAGACTAACTGTCAATAATAATAATAAAAAATTAGTTAAGCAATAATAAATATTTACCTTTTCTTTCAATAAACTCCAAGGTTCAACTGTTAACATATCTTCTTCGGCATTTGGTGACATTTTTTAATAACTGAAACAAAAATTAAAAAAATTCACGTTATACCTATGTATATAATTATAAATTATGCACCAGTTTATGATTATTATGTGCATAAAAAAGTAATAAATAAAAGAGTAGATAGATACAGCGTACATAGTAGTTGATATACATCGTAGTATAGGTTTAGGATACATGATAGCCATTAGAAGGGTGAATAATTGTAAGAACAGGCGGTCTCAGCAGTACTCTGAGTCTGAGACGGTCAGTCAAACGTCCTAAGACCAAGGCATTGACCTGTCGTCGTCTACATATTACATAAATAAATAAATATATATATATATGTATGTGTGTGTATTTGCACTTGCATTCACATCCCATTATTACTGTACAAATCAACATCTTGACATTTATTACAATAATATTTTAATTTACATCTTCCGAATAATATTATCATCACTAAGATAAAATTCATAGAGTAGATTATATAATACAAAAGAGAGATAATATGTATAAAAATATATACTTATTATTATTGATGGTAATAATAATAATAAAAAAAACGTTATTATAAAAAATATTAAATTTTATATCTGATATTTTATATACATATTCTACTATGTAAATTAAAAAAAAAAAAACAACTTCCTGTTAGCGTCATGGCTGAAGCGTAAAAAAAAAAAAAATATGAATTACGAATAACGAATAAAAATGGAAGGTTTGTGGGTAAGTTGCGTTTATCTATTCATAATATGTATATATAATGTTTCACGCTTCTGCTAATCAGATTATTATCAAGAGTTATAACATAATACTTATAATATAAAATATTATGGCTATACTACTAGACATCGCACATCACTTTTATCATCATCACTTGTAAAGAAAAAAAGTTCCATCTTAAAAAATAAATCTATATTTTTATAAATATTACAGTACGTTGGTGTTTCATACTAATAAATTTAAACATTAACAATAATGAGATTGTATTTTTTTCACAATAAAATTGCCATAAAACACCGAGAAAAATATTTAATTTGCATTTATTACTTTATTATTTTTATTTTTATCACAAGCTACTTTTGATATACATATGTATAAACACTTTTCATTGTCTTGTATGGTAAATATTTTCTACAGAGACCGTAATATTTTTATTCTCTTTGTCCGTTAACTTGTATATATATTCATGAATGCACTCTCTCGGCTATGTATTGTTATTAATAATTCATGGGTTTTTTTTTTTTCCTTTCTTATTAAATTAATACACTGCAATTATATTATATTAATAATCAGTTTCCATGCGCAATAACCATACTTTTTGTTATATTTATACACAAATAAATTTTGTTTCTATTGCAATTTTGACTAGATTGTAAAATTTACTTCTTCCATAATTCATAATAGTTTATCATCATAATTCTTATGAAAGAACAATTGATTTTTATTAAATTGAAAATGTAAAAAAAAAAAAAAAAATACTAAATGATGATCTCGATTAATAATATTAATTAATGAAATTCATAGAAAGAAAATCGATTTTTATCATAAAAATAATAACAATAGTTTTGATAAAAAAGAGAAAAAAAAAAACCAACAATAGAACGCACCGTGATTCAATCTTTTCTCGTTATTAATAAAAGACAATTGTATATTAAGTAAAGCAAAATAATTTTCATTCACATGATTTCTTTCTTATTTCTTTTATTTTGAAACTAATTTAGGGCTATTTTATTCTAAAAACGCATCAATACATATTTTTTAATAACAATAAACAATTTAATTAAAGTACACATATATGCTGAGAATTTTTCTTTCATCAGTGACAAGATACTTGCATTATAACTCTGTTTATAGTTTTACGTATGGAAATAAATGCCATATGTGTCAAATGAAATTTAGAGACTTTTAATACATTTTTATGCTGTAATTGTAGAAATGTCGTTATAATTACAATTAGTATCTCTATCATTTAGACAATAGTAAATCTAGGTCATATTAACAAAGTATAATAATGTTTTGTCTACTGTTAAAAGATTTGTCTTTTAATTTTATTATAAATGAGTAATTTTTTTTTTTTTCTGATATAAATAATCAAAAAAATAACGTTACTTGCGTCTATCTACAGTATACAATTAAGTATTGTAAATAAATTAAAGTTTTTAAATTTCGTTTAGATCGAAAAAAGTAAAGAGATTAACAACCATTTATATACAATACACGTTCTACTAAGTGTACTTAATATTATAATAATTTGATGATGATGATAATAATAATAAGATTAAAAAGCTGTCTCGCGTGACGAAAAGTATATGAATTTACTGGATAATATTCATAGTCCGAATTTTTTATATATTTTATATTATATTAATAAAAGAAAAATGATTATAATTATTATCTGCGTGTGTCAAATCTGATGCAGTGTCGTCATCTTAAACATACCTTTTCTTGTCAGTTGTCACGCTCTAAATAATTTTATTATACTTTATATCTATAATATTAGCAACCCCTTTATTATTTATTTAATGAATTTTTTTTTCAGTTTAAAAACTTTCTATGTATACGCTATCACTTTTAAATAATATTATAGAGTTTAAACAATTATAAATTGTGTATAAAATACCTATTTAATTAAAATAAATGAAATATGTTATAAATACCTTGATAAATAAATAAATAAATAATGTTGATGGATATATTTTATAAACAACCTACAAATGAATAAATAGACTTAAAATATTTTATCTCTAGAGAATAAGCTTTATTATTAACTTAAAGTTGTGAATAGTTGTGAGAAGTCACGAGTAGTCGCGGGTTTACTGACACATCAGAGTATCAGACTATCGGACAACGGAGTACCGCATAGTACCGGTGCAGGTTGATGGCGTATTCCCCTTCTCCTTTGATTCTGAAATTACCTCAACTCTAAGAATGATGCGTCATCCTGATACGTGATGTGTGATACCTGATACGTGATACGTGGTAAGTGGAAGGGGTAGGAGAACGAGAACAGCCACTAGATGTAATAATAAATAATCATCAAATCATCATCTATTGTAAGGAGTAAGGATCTATCTATATACTAACTTACCTATATAATAGTAACTTTTAATACGATTATTAATTAATTAGACGCCCAGGTATATAGCGTATATATATTTATATATATGTACATTGATCTTTCAGTTGACTTTTATCAATTAAAAACATCATCACTTGACATGAGTGTGAATTTAGCATTTTTCCGCCAGAAAATGTTGTTTGGAGCACTCGTTAAAATGTTATTTTTTTAATTTTTACTCAAAAAAAAATTTTTTTTAAAACACAAATAAATCCAAACTTTAAATACCTTGATTTTTTTATTTTTTGTAAATTCGACTCCTTCGCCGAGATATCGATTGTCAAACTTTTAAATCGTCTGTTGTGTGTACTGAAAAATAGAAAAAAAAAAATTTCAATAAATTGCAAAGTTAAAATTTACCGCCAATTTCAAAAGTCTTACTTTTACCCAGTAGAGGCGCTAAATAGAGGCTTTTATACTACATCTATAGTGACTGTAGTGACTGTACGGAGTGTATAGTCTCTACAATTTTAACCTCTACCTTCCATACTATTCTCACTTATTCACTTATTTATATATCTATATATTTACTTTATGCATGTTATTTTTGATAAATTGATTAAAATTTTTTGATTACTGTATAATAAAATAACTTGGATAATAAGTTAAAATTTTTACTGTAAAATATAAACATTATTATCTTGTATACAAGTATAATATATTATTTATGAAATAATAAATTCAAGTACAGTGAATATATACAAGTACAGCAATTTATAAGTACCATAAACATAAATTGTGTTATTTATGGCTGATGAGTTTTTTAATAAATAAATAAACAGACATATAAAAAATAAATTATTTTGGTAGTATACAGTGAGTTTTGTAAAATTAAATTGTTGACTAGGTTTATTAGGATTACTGAGTGGTTTACTAAATCATAATCAGTAATAATATTGATGTATATATTTTGTATTTTAGCCTCTTAATTTAAAGCTAAAATGGCGTCAACGGAACAAATAGGATCGAATAAAACATGGGAATTATCATTATATGAATTACACCGTATATCACAAGATGCTATAACAGATAATACCGAAATAGCGGTCAGCCCCAGAAGTTTACACAGTGAATTAATGTGTCCTATTTGTTTAGATATGTTGAAAAAAACAATGACAACTAAAGAATGCTTGCACCGATTTTGCTCTGACTGTATTATTACAGCATTACGAAGTGGCAATAAGGTAACAATAATCACTAATAGTTGTTTTTTTTTTTTTTTTTTTAAATGTATCTATCTATATACAAATATAATTTATTTTCAGGAATGTCCAACATGTCGAAAAAAATTAGTTTCTAAAAGATCTTTGAGACCTGATCCAAATTTTGATTTATTGATATCAAAAATTTATCCCAGTCGTGATGAAAAAATTTGTTTTTTTTTTTTTTTTTTTAAATGTATCTATCTATATACAAATATAATTTATTTTCAGGAATGTCCAACATGTCGAAAAAAATTAGTTTCTAAAAGATCTTTGAGACCTGATCCAAATTTTGATTTATTGATATCAAAAATTTATCCCAGTCGTGATGAATATGAAGCACACCAAGAACGAGTGTTGGCCAAATTAAATAAATCACACTCACAAGCAGCTTTGGTTAATTCAATAACTGAGGGTATTAAATTACAAAGTCAAAATAGACCTCAAAGATCCAGAAGAACCGCGAATGAATCAGAAAATAGTAATAATTCAACAAATTATACCACCAACAACAATAACGGTAACAATAATAATAATAATAATAACAGCAATAACAACAACAACAGCAGCAACAATAACAACAACAACAACAACAGCAATAGCAATAATATAGTTTCAAATATTAATGCGCCTGCAACACCGAATTCTGTAAACAACAATAATATTATTACCAATCAAAGTGACTCATCTCAAGGTGCAACAGCGTTAAGTAATAATAATAATACTGCTAATACTACTTCTAATAATAATAATAATAATAATAACAATAATAATAATAATAATAATAACACGGGTGGGATTAATTCAAATTCAATGAACAATATTTTACAAGCAGCTAACAGTCCAACCATATCTGGTAAAAATAACAGAGTATATTATTTAAGAAGTGAATAAATAAATACTTTAAACTAAATAAAAGAGGATTTAAAAATTTTTAGGTACTACATCAAGAAATTCTACAACACCTTCACCAAATCCAGCTAATCAAATTCCTAAACCGGCAAAACGTTTAAAAAGTTTAATAACTTCCGAAAATGATTCATCAAGTGCTGAAGCTGAAACCGGTGGTGGAGATTCAATGGTTGATACAGAAGGCGAAGGACCTAGTGAACCATTGATGCTTAATGAAATTGAACTAGTATTTAAACCTCATCCTATCGAAATGGCTGGTGACAATTCACTAATTAAAGCTCTAAAAGAAAATAGTATTCGTTATATTAAAACAACTGCTAATGCAACTGGTATGTAGCTAATATTTTTTTATATACATATATTAAATAATATAAATAATAGTAACAACAACAACAACAACTCGATAATTTTTCTTTTATTTTTTTTTTCTCTTTCAGTTGATCATTTGAGCAAATATTTAGCGATGCGATTGACATTAGATTTAGATACAGAACTACCTGAATCTGATAGGCTATTAAATTTCTGCATTTATATTGCACCACAACCTGGTCAGTATATCGTTTTAAGTGGTGCACAAACTTTACGTCAAGTTAATGATAAATTTTGGAAAGTTAATAGACCATTAGAAATGTATTACTCTTGGAAAAAAACCTAGGGAAAGCCCCGTCAGCTAGTTTTCGACGCAAGCTAGTCATGTAATGCGTCATTTTTATATTAATTCAAATTTATTATGACATGACTTTTTTTTTATTTAACTAAATCAATAGTAAAATTTTTATCAATTTATTTAAGTAATATTTATATTCAGTTATAAATATATTGATATATAAGTTACAAAAAAATACTTCCTATTATTCCATTTATTGTAATCTATATATAATAAACGTACGAACAGAAATAAAATATAATCATTCTAAAGGTTGATATATATTTAAACAGTTTCAAGCTAATATATATACATTTTCGGTATATATTATATAAAAACTGTAAAAAATTAAGTACAATAAATATTATAATTGTCAATAGCTAAAGATAATTTTCATAAATATATCAGTTATGTACAACTGTAAAAAATTCAAAAATAAAAAATATTAAAATTTTTAATTCTAATTATTGTTGATTTTTATTCATTATTATCATTATTATTTTTAATCAAATACTTGGTGTGTATCGAGTACCATTGAGTAATCATTGAATAAGTTACTTTGTTTGTTTGTTTGTTAGATTTTGACCCTAAACAAATTATAAATTAAAAATTTTTATTAACCTTCAGAGCCGCTAAAATTCTAAAATTTGAGTTTTTATATTTATAATATTTATTAAGCTATTTGGCGCTATACGCTATGCTACATTTGTTAAATTTCCTCATATCATAACATATATATCATATCAAAATACACCCTAAATATAAACAACTTCGGATGGGTTCGGGAAAGTTCGGTATCCACAAGACACCTATGCCTATAGGTATTGGCTTTCAGTTGATTTTAAATCCATTTCAACGCGGCAGTCAGCTGAATTCAGTCAGTATAGAAGATTCAGTCTTAAAAGTGCAATAACGCTATATAAATATAATAAATATACCATATAACGCGTTTATTTATATTTTTTCTTTTCCAAATAACAGTGTCATTTTTAAATATTGTATACTCTATCAATTACATTATTTTGAGTAAAAATTTTTATAGTTTTTTTTTTATTAATATTAAAAAAAAAATAACTTTTTTTTTTAATATAACTTTCAAATCAAATAAATAATGAATCTGACAGTAAGGTAAGTAATTAAACAAAACAAAACAAAAAAAAAAACAATATTTTTCTTTATTTTTAATTAAAATTTGATTAAATGCTTTAATAATTCCGGTATATTAAAAAAAAAAAAATTATTATAGATAATAATAAACAAAAGCTATGAAGAAGAATTTTTAAGAATTTGAATTGCAATAATTTCAACATTTTTATTAAAATTTTTTTCATTGTAAATCTGATTTATTCAATTTATATTATTATAATTATAATTAAATATAAATAAAAAAAAAAAAATCTCTAAAATTTTTATACAGATGTAGTTTATTTTAATAGTTAGTTGTATGAATGATAAATCTATTGTAACTAATTTATATTTCTTAATCAGTATAATGTATGTTTGCATTTATAATAATAATAATAATAATAATAATAATATTTTAAAAAATGAGTGTAATGTGTAAGGGGTCGCCCACGTATGTTAAATATATCTACCTAGCATATACTTACGTATGGTGTATACATGAAAAAGTCTTATGTATATACAACAAATGTATTACCCACAACTAAAATGTATTTATCAAAAAAATACTTTTAATAATAACTTAATCATTAAATTTTGTTAATAAAATAATAATTATTATTAAGAATAATTTTTAAGGACAGTAAAAAAGATAAAAAAGAGAATAAAAATGGGGGAGTAGATAAGAGGGAGGTAAAGAAATAAGAGACTACTACTAAGTATGTTTTTATATGTGATCTGCAGTTGGGCAGAATATATATTTTCCATTGTACAAGCTTCAATGCTTAATATTTTAAGGGTAAAAAGTTTGGTTAAATATATATGGGGATGATATTCGCTACACTACGGTTTTTATTCGAATTATTTATTTATAGTAATATACATTTTGCGGGATAAATTTTTATCTCCTTTTCTTAAATAATTCAAGTTTACAGATATGACCTTTACAATGTATAAAATATAAATTATTTAGTATAAAAAAAAAAACAAATTTACCCATAAAGTTTTTAAAAATAGATTAAATGTTTATAACGACACAATAGGCAAAGTTCCAAGACATACAAATAAATACAATACGGTTAATACGGAAAGCGGTTGGTATAGAGATGCACCGTTATGCATAAAAGATCAACATGGGTCATACGTGAAGAATCAAGAATCTAGGGAAACATTTATACCGTATTTGATTTTATTAATAAAATAAAAAATTAATAATAATTGTTGAGTTAAATTCAATAATGTAATTTTTTAATTTTTTAATATACTAAACAGAATAACATATGATTTAAATTTATATATATAGAAAGAGAAAGATTAAAATCGAGAAAGGATGTATAGAAGATACCAGAATAATAAATTAGATAGATGTAAGAAGATCTAAAGATCCGCTAGGAAAAAATTTTTTATAGACTTTTGTACTTATACTACTTATTTATTTTTAGGATTCGTTTGATCCCAATCTACTTATTTAAAAAAAACGTTACATGTATAAACAGAAGTCTGTTTGATGGTCAATTAAGAGTTAAAACCCTTTTAGTATTGATAGTGACTTTTTTTTTATTTTTTTAAGTGAATAATGGACAATGACGCGTCTATATAAATGTTATCTGTGGAAAATAAATTTTTAATTTTAAAATAAAAATATACTCCTATTAGAAGATTACTTAATTATGGAGTATTTTGATTAAATAATAAATAGTAGTATATTCATATATACCTTAATAGAGCTTAAATAACAGATTCAAGATTATTTATACTCAATAAACAGAAACTATTACTGTTATGTTACTGACTGTTACGTTAAAGTTGTCTAAGCCTTATACGTTAAAATAAAATAAACGAGTAAACATAAAACTTTAAAATGTCAATGATACTGTACTTGACGATAAATTTACGCCATTGCCGGAGATTCCACTCGCGTTTGTAATTCTTATCCTTGTGTTATACGTTGTAAAAACTTGTTACAGTATTCTACTCACGTATTATTCTAACATATTTTTCCACATTAAGAGCACATACTTGTCTTAATGTTGTTGTTATTATTATTATTATTAATATTTAAAATTTAATAATAATTTTACTGAAAATAATTATTTATAATAAATTTTCAGATTATGGATCGTTATCACATCTTTATTAATAAGTTTGGTAATCAGTATCAAGGTTGATGAAAATACTTTTGAAACAGTACACACAAGTAATGCTGCAGTATTAAATCGTTTAGGATTAACACCTATTGAAACTCCTGTGAATCATTTCAAGAAACGTTTATCAGGACCAGAACCTCAAAAATTATCATCATCATCATTACCTTATTCAAGTTCAAAATCACGAATTCATCAACCGTATAGCAGACGTCATGGTCATTATGACAGTCATGTATATGTGGTTAAATTACCAGCAAGTCCCCCTTATTATACGGTGACGAAGCCCGTTAAGCCCGCAGTAAATCCGGTGATTGATAAATATGATAAAAAAAAAAATATCTCATCCAAAAATGGTATTGAAAATGATATTTATGGTTCAAGCACAATACATAAACCATCATCTGTAGGATTTAACAGTAATGGTAAACCTGATAAAATTTATCACTGGAATCTTCCGCTAATGAAAAAAATTAATGAAAAAAAACGACTAAATACACTATTTAAAATGGATTTATTTAAAAAAAATTATTTCAAAAATAATATTAATGAAATTTTTAATAATTATGATGATAAAAAATTAATTAATTATTTTATTACCTCGTCAAAATTAAATTTTTTCAATGATGGATTTAAAAAATTAATAAATCTAAATATGATTAAAAATTATAACAATGATAAAAATAATTATGTTTCGGGTAACGATAAATATAACAATACCCAAACAAGAAATAATGATAAATTATTAAATTACTCTAATGATGAAAAAAATTATCATAAAGAAACAACAAAAATCAATGACTTTTTAAATAAATTTAAAAATGAAAATAATTACACGCGAAAAACGTACCGATTAGATGAAGATATCTATAAATTAAATAACTTTCGTAATGATTTATTAAATAATAATTACTTTGATAAAAATATTAAAGAAATCGAAAATACAAAACAACGGAAAGTTAAAACATCAATGACGTATTATGCACCAATTACAACGGAAGCTACTGAATTATCATTAAATAAAAATAATAATAAAAAATATTTTTCAGGCAATGGAAAGCCAAAAGCATTTTATGTTATGGAAAAAAGTCGCCGCAAACCTATTTACTACCATTCATTATTGCCATAATCTTTTATAATAACTTTTAATCGTCATTTTTATAAATACAATATATTAGTTTAATTTTATAATAATAAAAATACTTATCTATTTTATTGTCAATATAAGTATACAAAAAAAATAAATTTTATTAACATTAAGAAGCATATATTGAATAGACTGAGAGAATAATAGACTTTTGTATAATACTCTCTATGAAACATCGCAATAATTAAGGATATAATGACGATATAAATTTAATAACAAGAAGATAACAATGATAATAATAATAATACTTTTATACTTATTTTTTTATGTATTTTATATGTATATGTTAAAATTTAAATAGAACTATTATTTAAAAAATAATAAATATAAACACAATTTTAATAATATTTGTACAAAAAATTATATATATTTAATTTATGAATATTATTCCTCATAGAAAATATTATAATTTTTTTGTTCCATAAAGTGTTTAGGTACTTGATGAAGAATTTTTTTTTTTCGACGCCGCAACTGATGTTTGACTATTGGATCCAACTAAAAATAAAGATGTAGGTCTACCATTGAATTCATAAGGTCCTTTTTCTAACTTTATTATTGGACTTGATCTTTTTCTTTTTGATGGTTTTCCCCATTGATATATTGAACTCGGTTTTCCATTACTAATAAAATCAATTGGTAAATTTATTAATGAAGTTATCCAGTAAGGGACTGTCGGTAAACGGACGTAAAATATTTTACTATCGTATATTTTTTTTTTATAATTATTATTTGATGTCATCTCCTGCTTTAAGTTGTTTGGTAACATTGAATATTTATTATTTTTTTTTATTACGAACGACCGAAAATTTTCATAATATTTTTTGTGATTATTTGATAGCTCAGAAATTTTATCAATTATTGATGTTAATTTAATTATTTTATTTTCATTATCTTTTATACAATTTGTTATTTGTTTAGATTTTTCCTTGTCAAATTTGTTAACATCGATAGTATCATTTGAAAAATGGTAATCCAATGTTTTGACTGTTTTTACAGGCGTTGTCATTACAGACCCCAGTAATATTATTACTTGTAGAAATGAAATTATCAAATAAGTCATCATTATAAAATCTGTAATTCAATAAATTATTTTTATTAATTTATGTAATTGAAAAAAAAAAAAAAAAAAAAAAAAAAAAAAAAAAAAAAAACTTTCGATTTAAGCTTCAAACTTGTCTATATGATAATATATAACAAAATCATAAAAAAATCTATCATCAACATATATAATATAGTAAGAAAATAATTGCATCTTCAATTAATGTTATAGAATATATTCCATATTACAAGGAAGTTAAATTTTAATTAGATTAATATTGTAACTAAATACAATGAAGGCTGTGTTTTCCATTAAAATATAATAAAGATGGTATAAAACAGGCTGTGTGAAAATAACACCACACCGTTTTAATTCTTCTTGCTTCACTTCTGGTTTCTCGATCGTTTAAATTGTTTCTTTTTCGTTGTTGTTAGATATTATTTTTTCATAATAATGCCGTAATCTGATAAAATATAAATAATGCTCCTATATAGGCATACTTTATTTATTTTTTTCACTTTTTAAATTTTACTAATAATTAGTTCTTTAATAAAAAATCAATATAAATTGTGAAAAATATTATTCAAAAACTAAACAAAAACTATTTCATCAGCAAGTTAAAAAATGTACGTAACTAATTGTTTGTTTATTAAAAATTATTAGATATTATATCTGTATAGGTACTATAAAAAAAGTTTCACACACCTTTTAAAATATTTCGAATGTCGGCGACTTTGATGAATCCTCAAAGAGTACAAGGACTCTAATAACGTTCAAGGATATTTTTTTTTCATACGGTAATTTCGTTAATTTTCTTGTTAATGTAATATATCATTAACAATTTCCGTAAAAATTTACGCGCAATTTACGGAGACAATTTACATTGATATGATTATAAAAAACAATTTCATTCACTACATAAAACTTTTAAAAATCAATATAAAAAAATTTTTAATGTTAATCAGGCAATCACTTATTGTATAAAATTAATACATATTATTTAAATTTTATATATATTTTTTTTTATTCAATAAAAAAATTATTTAGCGAGTGTTGATAGCAGATCACAAGTAGAATGAAGCCTTTTCTTAACCATTGTCTTATACTTAAAGAGTATACCCCACCTACTATATTTCACATATTATGTTATCGTCCTTTATTCTTCATTAATTATTGATAATTAGGATGATGATAATAATAATAATTATTATTATTATTATAAAAATGTATTTCTTTACAAGATGCTACTGGTCATTATTATTTTTTT
>JZSA01006867.1:0-23364 GCA_000956155.1 Cotesia vestalis | reverse complement strand
AATAATAATAATAATAATAATAATAAAATAATATGTTGGTTACAAAAAGGTACTTTTAATTTTGATTATGATAAACCAATGATTTTAATTGGTCCAGGTACTGGACTTGCTCCGTTTAGATCATTATTATTTGAAAGATTGGCTTTGAAACATGATTTTACCGATACTGTTTTATTTTTTGGATGCCGAAATAAAGATAAAGATAACTTGTGTCGTAATGATATTGAAAAATTAATATATAATAATAATTTAAAAGTTTTTTTTGCTTTTTCTCGAGATCAGGAAAACAAAATGTAATTATTATTTATTTTTATTTTATTATCTTAAACAATTTATTGATTTATTTAGATTATTAAATTTTATTTCAGATATGTTCAACACATAATACGTAAACAAGGTAAATTATGCTGGGATTTATTGGCAAAAGGTGGAAAAATTTATTTGTCAGGAAGCTCTAAAAATATGCCAAAAGACGTAAGAGATGAATTTATTGATTTATCCAAAAAATTTGGAAATTTTAGCGATACTCAAGCCGAAGAGTTTATTAAACAACTTGAAAAAAGTGGACGATATCAAACTGAGACATGGGCATGAATTTTTATTTAACATATACATGTAGATATTTATATTTTGTATAAAACTATACCAACACTTATATATTAATAAACAGATAATGTAGATTTTAAATTTGTATTTATTTACGCATGCGCTTTAAATTTTTAGTACATACCTTCGAATTTTAGAGCATGCGGGCCACCGGGCATGGCACTATGGCAAATGGCACATGGTCTCTCTTTACTTTTTTAATCGCGTGTTTGTATAGGTTATGTTTAAACGGTATTTTACTACTTGTGTTTATTTGAAAAATTTTGGTTTTACTTGAATTTATATATACATATATAATGGCTAAATTATATTCATATTATACATTGTGCCCATTGAATGATCAGCAATCTTTATTGGGAGTTGAAAAAGATGTGGATCCAGGATGTGCTATTATTACTTTAGACCGTAATATTGCGATACGTTACAAGGTTAGTTTTTAATTTTTATTATTAACATTATATATAAAATAAAATTTTAAATATTATTTTATTTTAGCTTCATGACTCGAAACAAGTAAACAGTTGGTCTAGTAAAAAAAAACGTTTCACGTCTCAAGTTATTTATGATAGAAAAAATGATCATTATGCCGCAATATTTAATGAAAAGTATATTGAAATTTGGGATAAAGATGAAAAATCTTTGGATAATTTAAAAAAGTATAATTTTAATGATTCATTATATGGTATACTTACTTTAGAAAATGATGATTCATCAGTATTGGTTAAACAAAATGGAGCTACCGCATCATTAAATTGGGCATTAGACAATCGAAATATATGGTCTTCAAACAAAGGATATTTGAGATCTAATGAAAAATTTATTGATTGTAAATTAACTAAAGTTGACAATAAAACATATTTATGTGCTTTAACTACAATAGGAACAAAATTAAATTATATTGTTGTAAATCTTCAAGATGATACCTATTTAGATAATAATCAACAAGTTAAAAAATTTGAATTAAAACGTAAATCTGAAAAACTAATAGGTCATGTTTTACATCAAGACAAAACCAATGCATATCTTTTAACATTGTGTAAGTATTATTATTATTATTATTATTATTATTATTATTTAATTATTTAGTATTATTATTTTTATTATTTACATTATTTACAGGGTCACACGGTCGGCTTTACAAATATCCACTAACTTGTCCATCGTCAGAATCAGCACCGGGAAATGTTATTACCGTTTTTTCATTTATAAGTACCAATAATCCAGTAGCAATGATATCTTTAAATGAAACTACAATAGCTATTTATGGAGCTGATGCTAATGAAGAAGGTGCTGTATTATCAATATATAATATCGAATATAAACTTGTAGAGGCTTCGCAAAAATTAAAACTCTACACTAAGAATGCAAAACTTTGGCGTATTGATGACAAATTATTACTGGCAGCTAATCGAAGTTTATCAATAGCTCAATTTAAATTAGCGTCACAAAAAATGGATACCATGCTTGGTTCATCTTTAAAAATTAATAATAATTCCAGTATCAACAACAATAATAAAAAAGATTCAAAGCCAATGGATAATGATAATGATATTATTGAAGTACGAGAAGCAATAATTGTTAATTGGGAAAATTTATCATCTACCAATCCTATTTCAGAATCACCAATTAAACTATTTACGTTAAAAAATGATTTTCTATCTATAAATGTAACAAAACAAATAAACAGTTTGTTAAATGAAGGAGTTAGTGATGCAACTATTCATCAAACGCTTATGCCTCAACTGATTCAACAAAAAGATGTTAAATCTATATTGTGGTGTATGGATAATTTTAAAGATCTTCAAGAACAAATTTTAGTTGATTTATTAGCATTTGGACTTAGAACATCTGACGAAACATTTTCAATAACTTTAAATGGTACAACTAGTGATGATGATGATGATGATGATGATGATAATGATAATGAAAAAATTTTCAAAACTACAAGAAATTTATTTTTAGATAAAATTTTTCAACAAAATTTTTCTGATTTATCATTGTTAACACACATTAAAACAACTTTAACTTTTAACGAAATTTTAACATTGATTAATTATCTTATTGATAAAATGAATTTAAATAAAAATGATTTTATCGATAAAACAAATGATAAACATCTTTATGAATGGGCTAGTATTTTTATTGATTCACATTATCAACATTATCTATTAACTCAAGATTCCCAAGTTGTAATTATTCTTGAAAGGTTAAATACCATTATTGATAATCATGTAAGTTTATCAATATATAACATATATTCATTATAATTATACCGAGTTGTACGTAACTTGTTGAAAATTATTTTTTTTTTGCAGTTTCAAATATTCAAGGATTTACAGGATCTTAGGCCAATACTGTTGCGAATTATGAATGGAAAATCTTTGAAATCTCCTCGCAAATATTTCAATAAGTTTTATTCTATTGAGCAAGTTAAATTATATTGAATAATTAAATAAATAAATAACTTGCAAAAAATTACTATTTTTTTTTTTTTATTGAATTATTTACACAATTACATGAATCGTAATTGGATATTTTTAAATTGTCATTCTTAACATGTATCGACATTGTAATATGGATATTATTTTTATTACAATACTATTAAAGGTTTTTTTTTTTTATTTTTGAATTCCGACTAGTCTAAGTTTTCCAGCGACCTATTACAAAAGAAAATAAGAAAATAAATAAATAAATATGATCAATTTATGGATAATTATAAAAATCATATCATCAAAGAGGTACCTTTTTAACGTCTGCAGATGAAATTTTATCAACTTCAGCAACTAGTGCAGAACAAGATACTGGACGTCCTTTAAATAATGTTTGCTGAGCAAGATTTTCCAATTGTCTTGTATTATTATCACTTGTATACAAAATTGATGCCTTTAATTCTGTTTTTCCACGAGCAATATCAGCATCAGTAATATTAGGGGAATGCATCCATTTGTAAGCTGCTTTAGTGATCTTTAATATATAAATATTATAGAATATTAATAAAATTTATTTATTTATTATTTTTTAATAATATAATATAATTACCGATCCAGCGACATTAGCCGGTGCTTGGATAATAACTCCAAAAAGTCCAGAATCAGAGTAACTAGCATTGAAAGCAGAAATAGCAAATGGATCATTTCCAGCTGCTGAAATGACACTTCGTTGCAATGGAGCTGTTGTTGTGCCCCATTTAATGTGAGGACCAGTTCCAGCAGCCTGTTGTAATACAGCAAATGCCAATGCATCTTTATCATTATTAAAACTTGAACTTTCAACAGCTAATGCAACACTGGCAATCAAAGAATTACGTTCTTTACGTAATTCTCCACCATGATATTTTGATGGTGATGAATTTCCCTCACTTGTTCCAACATTCAAAGTGTTTGCAAAGCTAGATAAATCTGACAATGATATGCCAGTACCTACTACAGCACATCTTGGTCCTGTGAACCAACTATTGACAAAATGTTGCAACTGATAAAGAAAAATCAAAGGATATTTATTATTAATAATTAATAATTATTGTTTATTTTTATTTTCATTTTCAATATTCGATTAAATAATAAACTTACGCTTTCTGATGATATTTTATCAATCTGACGTTTTGGAGAATACAAAGAGTAACCCAAACCTGTATGATAAGCTGCTTTATGTAAAAGCTCAAGTAATCGTGTAGCTTCTGGAACTGCTGAAAGTTCATAACGTAGTCTTGGTGATAAATCATTAACTTCCCATGGTTTAAATACTTGTCGTGTTGCCACATCTTCTAAGAAGTTCAAAGCTTTGTCTCTAAATTTTATTGTTAATAAAAAATAAAATTATTAAAGTTAATAATTTTATATTATTCAATTAATGACTTACAAATGATTACGAGTTACTTGAAGAGTATAAGCTGTTGATTCACGATCACTTGTAGCAAATATATTACCACCAAGTTGTTGAATATTGCGGGTAATACCAAATGTAGTTCCGCGCGATGTTGTTAATCCAGCTGCTAATCGTAAAAGATGTGAAATACCTTGAGTATCGTATGTTTCATTTCGAGGCCCAGCTCTATATACATACAATATAATAATAATAATATTAATAATAATAATTATATAAAATTTTTTTTTAACCCTTTGTTACTCGCGCTATACGGCAATTTCCCGCACAACACTACTCAACTTAATAGAGTTGGCGTGAATACGAGTGAGACACTCGAAAAAGCGCGAGTAACGGAAGATTAATAATTATTAAAGAAAGATATTACTTGAAAACAATTGACACTTGGGTTACCGGACTATTGTTATCCAATGCAGCAACAGTAATTTTATTATTCAAGACTTTAAAATCACCGGCAGTAGCAGCTGCTGGTGCAGAATGAGCAGCTTTTGCTGCAGCTGCATAATTTCTTACCTACAACATAAATAATAATAATAATAATAATAATAATAATTTTTTTTATTTTATTTATTTATTTTTTCTTAATAATTTATTCATTTTTTTTGTTTTTCAAATATCTGTCATTGTCACTCAGAGTATAATAAAGTTAACCCTATAATTGAACAATAATAAATCTTTGAAGAGTTAAAAAAAAAAATATATTATAATTCTTTCATTGGGTTTATTGATAAATACTAATTTGAATTTTATACTGATAATCAAAATAAACTATTGGCTTCATTTTACTAAATTTTAATATTATAAAAAATTGTTATAATACAGTTAAAATGTCTACGGTTTTATATAACACTCGAGTTTTAATTTATAAGAAACGAAACATATATTTCAGAATGTAGAAAAGAAAAAAATGTCGAATTGAATAATAAAAATATTTAGTAAAAAGGTAAAATTAATTAAACTTACCGATGAATTGCGTAAAATTGGAGAACGCACAGCAGAACATGCCATTTTTACAATGTTAATTAATAATATAATTTTATAATGAAATTCTTTATTGCTAAAGGTGAATCGTTTCGGGCATTGAAAAGACACTCAGACACCCATAGATCACAGACAAAGACAAGACTATTAACTGCGCAGGATTATGACGACGATGCTTTAAGTATGGAACGGAACAACCGTGAACGAGGAAAATGAGGAAAAAATAAAATGGTACATTACACCAAAAGAAGATGGAGCCTCATGTATGTACAATTATCAAAACTAAAATATAAATAAAAATTATTTATATAGATGGCCATACATACACGATACTTATTAACAATTAACCAACAATAATATATATATACATATCGTATATGCATAAAGTAAATAAATAAATAAATATAACATCATACGCATGTACATACATATATTAGGAATAACAGTTATTTTTGGAAACTACTATGCGATTCATTTTTCTCACAGTTTTCTTTAATTATGAAATTTTGAATTCATAGTAAATGTTGTTATTATTAATAATACTGAAGTTAGCGGTCAGCTGTCAATTTTTTAAAAAATTTTTTCAACAAATTAATTACAATTAAAAATTGCTTCTAAAAATTTTCACTTGTAATTTTTATTAATTGTCTCATGTGTAACTTTTTAATTGAATTTTTTTTTTTTTTTCTAACAATTTAATTGCTATAAAATTCCAAAGAAATTTATAATATCTGTCAACTTTAGTGTTATTATTATTACTTTATTCTTTTATAATTTAAAAAGACATCACAAGACTATAGTTGTTTAACGAAAATAGTTATGAGAGTAATTATCAAAAGAAAATTTTTTTTTTTAATGTGTTTGCAATGTTAAACTTTTGGCATTTTGAAAATTATTTTATTAAATTTATATATATTTATCGATAGATGTGATGTATAAAATTATACTAACCACAGTATATATACAGTATTATTTATATAATATTGATGCTATTTATTTTATCAAACAGTATTGTAAATTATAAACAATAGCGGTTTTTTTTTTTTTCTTTCATTCATGATATTATTAAACAGTGTTAAGGGTTTTTTTTTTTTTTTTTTATTGAAATATACATGTATAAATAGATCAAATTTTTCTTAATATTTTAGTGAATGATTATATAATTTTCAAAATGTATGTATAAAAATAACTTTTAAGTATAATAATTTATATAAATTGTTTGGTTTATCAAGTGGAAAAAAACAGAGTTCAAAAGGATGTTGCTGCTTAAAAAAAGTTATTAAATTCAAATTGAAATATTAAATATTGGTTTAAAATGAGTAATAAAATAGGATTATCAACTGCGGAGGCATTAGAAATTCTTCATCATGAAATTGAACGTGTTTTAATTGAATATAAAGTTGACTATCATAAAAATAAGTAAGTTTGTCGTGTTTTTTTTTTTTTAAATAAAAATTGTATTTCTTTAATTATTCTATTAATATTATTATTATTTTTTTATCATCTTTCAATATAGTTTTTTTGATTTTTAGAAAATTTCATTGTTGGTTAAAAGATTCACTCCATCACAAAAGTCAGTATACAACACTTTGTTGGACATCAGCTGTTGCACTATTCATAAATGCCATCATCTTAATAATTGCTTATTTAAATATTAATCAACAGAGGTAAGATATTGATATATTAATATACATCATCACTATTATCAATTATTATTACTATCTGTTATCACAGCGATCAAGTTTCATTATTGCCATATGAAGCACTTATTATCTGTTGTTTTGTTATATTAAATTTTGTGTTAGTAATATCAGATAATATTTTACGCCATAACGAAATACCTCACAGGGTTAACATTCTTCTCAAAAGAATAAACGGTATAAACAATATATATTATTAAAAATACTTTATCAGTAATAATTAATATAAAATAAAATTTAATAAAATTTATTTTTTTTCAGCTGCTCGTTTTTTATGCAAATGGAAACCGGAAAATTATCCACATCTTTGTACTCCCCTATCACCTTGCGTAACTTTACAGTGGACATATCGGGATAATGTTATTGTTAATTTACCATGGGCTTTACTAGTTACTGGTGATATTGTTATAATAAAACCCGGTCAACAAGTACCTGGTTATTGTATTCCATACAACGTAAGCTTTAATATTAGTCATTATATTATTATATATTTATTGTGCTTTAGTATATTTAAAAATTTTTTAATTTATTAAAATAAAATTTTCTTTTTCTCTTTTAAGGATCCTGATGGCTCACCTTTATATGCAAAAGAAATTTATAGCCCAAATGTTAATCACAATACAAATGAAATATTTACATCACCTCAAGCCCGAATTCCTTTAAAAAATAAAATTTACATATTAAAAGAAACCCCTTATTTAGTAAATTTACGAATGGCTTTAGATCAAGCACTTGATCGACCAGTTACTTATCATAATCGCAAACGTCATTTACTTATGATTTGTTGCATTGAACAATTGGCCTATCCTATTCTTTTAATAATTGTTTTAATTGTAAATTTATTACGATATTTATATTTTTACAAGTATGCTGGTTCTGGCCACTGGACTGAATTATTTTTATTACAACCAATTGCAGTAACACTTCCATTATTGCCAATTATATTTCCAATATTTTGGATTGTTTTAAATTGCTTTGGTATGGCAAGATTTAAAGCTTTATTTCAACTTTATCAATCTTCTAGTAAAATTTCGGTAAGTTTTAATAGTAATAATAATAATAATAATGAATTTTTTTTAAATTTTTATTTCGTAATATATTTATAGTTTGTAGATCCATATGATGATACCGATATAGCAGGCCCAAATAATCCTGAGGTTGTTTATAATTGGTCGGAATTGGCAGAATATTTTCTTTCAATAATTATTGGTAAAGAATTTATGATGTCACGCTCAGCAAGTATTCTTCATGTATTAGGATCAGTAACAGCATTATGTTGCATTGACAAAAAAGGAATTCTATCTTGGGCCAATCCAACTGCAGAAAAAGTTTTTTTTTTACGTAATGCCAATGCACTGTCTCGTACATCTAGGTATTTTAAATGTTTATATTTTTATATTTATTCTTTCCTCCCCTTCCTGTCCTCCCCCCCCCGATATAACAGTATAATTATTTATTTAAATTTTAGTTCTATTAGCCTTGAAAAACCATCGGAATCACCAAGAACAACAACAACAACAGAACCCCTAAATAAAAATGAACAAGAACAACATCACCAACAGCATGAACAACTGAAGCAAGAACAAGAACAAGATAAAGAAGAAGAAGACAAAGAAGAAGGAGAAGAAGAAGAAGAAAAAGAAAAAGAAGAACAAGAACAAAAACAAAAACAAAAACAAAAACAGCAACAGCAACAGCAACAGCAACAAAATCACCGTACAACATATGTTCAACATGGTAAATTTAATTTTTCCTTTTATATTTAATATTAAGTATATTGTAATAAAATTATTAACAGTATAATTTTTTTTTATCTTTAGTTGCTGAAGTTCTCGATTTAACTCACGATCATGCTCTACCATTTCGTCTTCAATTTGATGATCCTTCCTGGAGACATCATTTAAATTCTCTAAAACCTTTGGGCTTAGCGATATTACTGAATACGTGTAATATGGAAACTCAAGAACATTATGCTCAATTTTGTTGTCACGTTACTTGTGAAGCTTTTTACAATGAAAATTTAGTTCCAGTAATAAATAGAAGGTATGTATATTCATTTGGAGATTTAAAATTTATATCTCAATCTAATTATACTAAAATAAAATAATAATAATATTAATAATAATATATAGACAAAATTGTATATTTAAGTATATTATTTATATATACGTAAGTAAACTTTAATAGCTTGGCTTCTTTAAATATATTAAATAATAAATTTGTCAGCAACCACAACAATGACGATAAAATTGATTCAAACAAGAACGATACAGTTATGCAAAGTTCGAGGCAAATAAATTTAATCGTCGAGGAATTTGAAAACATTGGAAAGACGGGGTCAGTTAAAATATATTATTTATTATAGTTTTCATTTATAAAAACTACTCGCAATCTCTTTATAAACTATAATAATATTATTTTAATCTTTACTGTAAATATATAGTAATAATTAATAATTAATAATTGATAATAATAATAATAATAATAATCCAGTTTATAATTTTCACTTTTAATGTTTCTTACTATAAAATAAACCTCGAACTATGTAAATAAATCTTAACCATAGACTACTTTTACTTTACTTTTACTTAACATCTATTTTACTTTTACTTAACTAAACGTTAATTAATTATTATATTCACAATATTATTATTTTATAATATTGAAAATTGTTTAATCTAACAGGTGTTTATGTGAACTTGCAAAACAAATTGGATTTCAAGAACAGGCACAAGAAATTTTTCAATTGGAACAACAGCTATCAACTTTTCGACATGTCGTACGTATATAGTATGATAACTTTTTTTTTTTTTTTTTCAACATAAAATAATATAAATAAATAAAATTATTTTTTGATATTTTAAATTTAGCAACCGGAAATGGTCAGACGTGATATTAAATTCGCAAGATCATTAAGTATTGCTACAAAACTTAAATTTCCTTTCCCTCATATGGTTGCAGTTGTTATGAAAGAACGAACCGGTGGTAGTTTACAATTATTAACTCAAGGTACTGCGGATATTATTTTAGATTCATGTATTGAATTTTGGGATGGACATGATCTTTGTCCATTATCTGCTTCTGATAGGTTGGTCAAAAATTTACAATAATTTTATTGTTATATATACATATACTTAAGAAGGCTTAATTTATTTATTTTTTATCTTTATTTATAATATGTAGAAAAAAAATTCAAGATTTTTATCAACGGACTAGTTTAACGTCTTACTGTACTGCGTTTGCATATCGACCATTGATTCATACCGTCAATAATAAATTATCAAATATTTATTTAGAACTTCCATCTGATAGTAAACACTTGTATGCACCTCACAAAAGTCCAACTCCAGTACCTTGGGATTTTCGAAATGTTATAGATCCACGTGTCAAAGGATTATTAGGACAATTTCATTCAACAGGCAAGCATTTTTTTTTTTTTTTTTTTTAATCTAATAAAATGACAATTATTTATTTTTAAATAAAATAAAAATAATAGTAATATAATATATTAATATTTATTATAGATTCATTACTTTGCACAGAAAATAAAAATGAAGAAATAAATGATGTTGATAGTTGTTTCGAAATGCAATGTAATCAAATATTCATTGGAATGGTAACAATGCAGTATCAAGCTCAAGCAGATATGGTTCGTATTTAATTATTACTATTAATACTATTTAACGTGAGAGTAATGTTATCAAATTGATGCTTGTAAATAATAATAGTAATAGTTAATTAATTAAATCTATTATCATGTTTTGTTTGTAATAATTGTTCATTGGTCAGTCATTGATCATTGACAATTATGACGACAACGTTGACGATATGTATGTGAAATTAATAGGTGCAATTAATTGAACAATTAGAAAGAGCGTGCATAAGATTTGTTCACTTCAGCAAGGAAAATGAATTACGTTCGCGTGTATTCTCAGAGAAGATGGGTCTTGAGAGTGGATGGAATTGTCACATTTCATTGCTCAGCGAGAGGGCTAGGTATTATTTATCATCTTATCATATAATCAAGCGCCGGGGAATAATAATAATAATAATAATAATAATAATAATAATAATAATAATAATAATAAAAATGATATTATTTTTATACAAACATATTTATTCTACTAATAGTTATTAGTAATCAATAATAAACAATAATCTGAATATATTTACAATTGATATATTTAATAATTAATGTAAGTAACTTAAATTTATGCATGGTGTTAATCATAGGAGAAAATAACAATTAAAGTTGTTATTATAACACTTTACAGTATGATAATTTCCACCATCATTAATTAATTAATTTATGCTTGCAAGCATGCTTATATTTTTTGTTGTATATTGAATTATATTTTAATAATAATTGTCATTAATATTATTATGATTATTATTATTACTATTATTATTAATAATGTTGTTATTATTATAATTATTATTATCATTTTACGTGTATGTGTGTAACTAACAAAATGACAATAGGTCAGAGAGTCCAGTAGGATGTTGGGTGAGCCAAGCAGCTGCTATGTCCTCACCAACGTCTTCTGATAAATTTAATCAGTATAATGCTGATACCTGCATGATGAACGAAGAGGCCAGCGAATTGCTTAATCGTGTATGTCCTCGGTATGTTATTAAACATTTTACTTACCGAGGAATTTATTAATTATTTATTCATAATCATCCTCATATTCATATTCATATTTAAATTATTATTTTATTACTATTATTTTCAAGCTATTTATTGCTTTAAAATATAATAAGCTTATTGATATAATATAAATAACAAATTTTCTTTAATACTATTATTATATTTTAAGTGTGTATATAAATTTTTTAGTTCTAATTTGGATGTCAGTCGAACAATGAGTATGTCTGCACCTAGTGCAATAAATATGGACTATACAACTGTTAAATTTGAACAAGATACAACAGAATGGCATCAGGATTCTGTTATGCAAACCAAAAGTGCAATGAGTCATAGGTTTGTAAATAAAATAATAATGAAAAAAAATTACAAAAAAAAAAAAAAAAAAAAAATCTAAACCACTATTTTGTTTTTTTAGGGAACATGATACAATAAAAAGTGAAGACAGTGTATTGGTTCAAAGTGTTGAATTAGGATCTGGACAGGAAGCTTGGAGATCGTTGAGCTGTCTTACTGATAGTACTGAACAGAGTGCTCCAGTTAATTTTGATTTATCCAACAGAGTAAGTATAACATACATTAAAAATAATAATGGGACAATAAATTGTTTTTAAAAACAATATCGAAAGAATTATATTACGTTATAGGCAAAATTACCTAGAGGAATAGATAAAATACGTCCGCATATTGAAATGGTTGACAATGTACCTTTGTTGGTATCGTTGTTTACCGATTGCAATACAATAGTAACTCGTGAAATGTTAAATATTATGCAAGATTATGGTGAAGTAGTTTGTGTACTTGGTTCATCGGCAAATGCTGATAATATGCCGATATTTATGCAAGCAGATGCAGGGTAACAACAATTGAATTAAATAGAATATTTTTTATTATAAAATTAACAAATTTAATCATTTTATATTGTTATAAAATAGAGTTGCTGTTGAACCGTTGTATCCACAAGTTTGTCAAAAAATTCCTGTAATGGTAAATACAAATGATGAACAAGGCCCATCACCAATTGATTTAAGCCGAGCTCTTAATTCAATAGCTTGTTCACTATGTGTAAAACGTGAAGATCCAATAGCTTTATTTCATCTTGTAATGGAGGTAAATTTTTTCATTTTTTTTTTTTTTTCTTTTATTTGTTAAACTTTTAATTTTTAATTATTTACAGGCAAGAGACTACATGAGATGTTTATGGAATTGTGTTCAATTTTGGTTGTGTTGCATTGTAACACTTTCATTTACCCAAGCATTATCAGTATTGTTGTTATTACCACCATTATTTTCAATAAGCCAAGTTATCTGGTTAATTTGTTTAATTATCCCTCTATTATCAATATCAATGATGGCTACACCAATTGATCCTACAATAATGCAGAGAGCTACCGGAAAAAATCAGTGTGTTGTTAATAGCAAGGTACATTTATTTTATAATTATAATACGAATAAGAACGATAAATGAATTAAAATGATCCTTTTTTAGGTTGCCTTTTTTGTTATTTGGTGCTATGGGAGTAAATTTTTACCTACAATAATAACACTTGTATTATCACAAATGATTTTTTACATGTTTTTATGTCCATTATATAATATAAAAACTACATCAACAAGTACAATAAATACAGAATGTTTTTATATATATCTTAAAATTGATGATAATGATGTTAGTTGGGGTGGATGGAATACCCAGCCGAATATTATTTTTATGATGCAACATTTTTCGCTAACTTTGTTAGTTTTACATTTCGGTGTGTATATACTACTACTACTACTACTACTAGTACTATTCTTTATAGAAATTTTATTAAATTATATAATAATTATTATTTTTATCATTTATATGAATTTCAGTAATAATTTCATCAGGATTTGTACATAGAGAATATTTGATATTTCAAAGAATGCCATTTAATAATTTATTATGGTTTTGTAATATAGTTATTGTGTAAGTACTTTTTTTTTTTTAATATAAATATACAATGATTGCATTTTCATCTATTTGTTAATTTATTTATTTTTCTTTAAAAAAAAATTTAATTTAACAATATTATTATTAACTATAATTTTTACAGTTTAGGATTACAAGCTCTATTTTCTGGTAATACATTGTATAAATTATTGAAAGAAGAGCAACGGAAGAATCAAAAATTTCCAGTTCAACTGCCATTGTTTTTCCTCATATCAATTCCACTAGTTTTCACTATCAACGAATTGGTTAAGTGGCAAGAAATAAAGTAAGTTTAAATATTAATTATAAAATAATAATATATATTAAAGACAGTAAAAAATTTAAAGTGTTTTAATTCTTAAATTTTTTTTTTTTTTAGAGCAAATGTACGTCATCAAAAAAGGGCTCGATTAGAATTTGGTACAAAACTCGGAATGAATTCGCCGTTTTAATTAATTTATTGATTAATTAAAATATATTCAGAAAAAGATAAATAATATTTTTATGTTAATTTAATGCATTTAATAATAATGAATTATAAAAAACTAAATATAAACTTTGGGTTTTAATTGAAGCTTAAACTTTGTGCTCTGATATTATTTACAAGTACAATAACCGCTTAATCAATGTATTACAATTATTTACAAAATACTATTTTATTAAATTTTTGTATGGTTATATACATATTTAGTAATCGTAAAATAAAAAAAAAAAAAAAAAAAAAAAAAAAAAAAAAAAAAAAAAAAAAGCACATTCAAACTACAAAAAAATTTTTTTTCTTAAATTGATGAATTGAATTTTTTCTAAACTATATTAAATTGTTTAACTACTATAATGGTAATTTGAACAAAGAATATAATAGAAAAAATTAAAATACAGTGCGCCGTTTCGTACAATAATTTTGGAGCAAATACTGACCATACAAATAAATGATGTCTTTCAATACTTATTATGATTGTGTATGTTATATACGAAAATAATTTGAATATTGCATATTGACGATTAATGATTTGTAGTTTTTGGAAGAATCTATTTGATAAAAAATTGACAAAATTTTTAATTTATATAAATATATATATAGATAATTTTTTTAATAAGTTATAGAATTATATATTTTACTTACTCTAGCGTATTTGAGGTATCATTTAATGTAATTTTAAATACTAATATTAAATAAGCCAAAACGGGTGATGAAAATGTATTAATACATATGAATAACGCAGCAATGTATATTCTGTAAGTTTCTAAACCAATACAACTTGCAGCGACATCAATAGTTGCTAAACTATTGGAGTTACCCTGAAAATTATAAAATTAATAAATGGTAAAATAAATTATTGTATAAAAAAAAATAAATTAATATTTATATAAATATATAGTAATAGTAATAATAATAATAATAATACCTGGTAAAAATAAAAAACATTGCCTATACAATAACTTGTAAATGTTAAAATCTTTAGATTATCTGTATAATTTATTAAAAAATTACTGATAATAATTTGACTTATTAATTGAATTGGTAATAATATTATGTTATGAGGTCGGTGTAGTATGGCCGATATAATAATCCAATATTGTAACGATAAATAGATCAGTTGATTTATCAGACTTTTGTAAGTATTTTTTGGATAAAAAAGAATCTTTTTTAGAGAATATATTAAATAAAATGTACAAATGACCCAAAATGTTTTAACTTCGCGTATACCTCTGTAAATTAGAATAAACACATTATAAATATAGATAAAATATTTTAAAAAATAATAATCTTGAAAATTTACCTGGAGTCAGAATAAAAAGGCAATCTATATACATTCTTTTCTGATGCGTGACGTAAATAGATACAGAGCAATGTGAAAGAATAAAAAAATAACTTATCTTTTTGCTGCATCAATTTGTTTTTTTCATCATTTTTAACTATAAATAATAGAATATAGAGAATCAATCCAAGAGCTGAAAATAATGATAATAAAATAACATTATTAAAAATGAGAGAAAAAATCATTTGTAAAAAATAAATTTTTTTTTTCTAAGTTACCAATTGTTACGAATAAAGTCATGAAAATATCAGAATATTTAGATTCTTTTAACCATCCAGAAATATCAGGTAAATTAGCATATTTATTTCCAGTGCTATTTAATTTTCTCAAAAATCGATGTAAAATGAGCAAAAAAAAAATTTTTATATTGTTTCTATTTTCTTTCGTAATATTTTTTGATTTTTGTTTGATAGAATAAATTAGTATAGTAAAAAGAAATGTTGTCCAGTAAAAATACCATGTTTGATGTTCTTCTTCAATAAAACTACTGCTACCTAAACTTACAGCATGCAGTCCAACAGCCAAATATAGCATAAAATTTGAAGATAAACTTGAAAATTTACTATTAATCCAAAATATTGATAACTTGAATGGGAAAAAAGTTACATCATCAAACAAATCAAACGTATATGTGTATATATATATTTATATATATACATGCATGTATGGTATAGAAGTATGAGATATTTGCCGAGTAATAGTAATATGTATGCAATCATTGATACAGACACACAGCCAGGCAATCGGCGCAATTATCGCGCATATCGTAGTCTACGGCCAGTCGTGAGTAGAGTAAGTGGTTCGTTAATGTATGACTTGGATCTAATTTGGTTTCATACACTTTGTTCTGATCATTTGCTTGATATATATTTCATCCGATCATATTCTCCAGGTCTCTACAGTATTTACTCATGTATGACTAACTATTACACAGTACGTATGAATGTATGGAATAATATAACAATACGAATGAATTGAAGTGAGTTAGAATATAGAGTAAACTCGACACATCGTCGGTATAGTCTGATGCCGCTAGAGATATCCCAATAAAGCTTGCACGCCACCAAACAATTAAATTATTAACCAACAGCGATAACGAGGCACGGTAGCGCTGATTACTATTATAATGAACGTCGCTTGTACCTTTATGTTATTTCTTCCCTTTATTTTATATTCACTCTTTTTAGCCTTTATTATTCATTTAGTCGAATAAAAATAATTATCAATTTCATCATTGTGAAATTGAAGATTTTTTAAGTGAATGTGATAAATAAATTTTTGTTTTTCATTAAAATGACTTTAGTTTTGACACTTTGAATTAATACAAGGATTGGGGTAGCGCAAAAAATTAAATTTTTTTTTTTCGAGTCTTCTATAATAGATATTTATGTCATAAGGCCGTGAAGTGGCGGTTTTCTGACAGCGACGATATTTCGATATGAGCTTAAGGTTTGTGGCGGGAAGGCACGAAACGGGTAGAATTTTAACGTCCGAAGCGTAGCCGAGGACGGAAATTTTCGCTCATTTTCGACCATTCGCGTCACAACCATTAAAGCGAATATCGAAAAAAAGTCGTTGTCAAAATCGCCACTTAACGGCCAAATGACATACAATATTTTTTGTTATTATCGCTCCATAAGTTTAACTTTTGAGGGATAGGAGGCAAATAATGGCATATTTAAATTTTATGAAGTTTCACAAGAGCAAAAAAACTTAATTTCATATTAATTATCTTTTTATTAATATTTATTTATATCGTGGTTGTTATTTTATTAACATTAAGTCCGCTTCATAATAAACTGCCAGCAGAGAAATAATTAGCGCCACTCAATAGTAACTGTTTAAAATTTACTCAAAATCATTGATCGGTACACTAGAATGTGACTTTTTTTTTTACAATCTCTTTAAATTTCGTCTGGGTGTACTCGAAAAGTTCGTAAAAAAAAAGAGGGGGTAAAACTTTACGGCCTAGGCCGTGAAAAAAAGATGGTATGGTAGAGTCTCTAGAAAAGAGTCCCTTTACAAACGCCATCCAGCGCTCAAAAGTTAAACTTTTGGAGCTAGTATAACAAATAGTATATTACACCCCTTGGGAAGGAAAATAAGAAAAGTCTCAGATAACATGTAATTGTTGGCCGAGGTTGACAAACATGTGGTCTGAGGCTTTACTTTTTACTAGCCAAGGTGTGTATACTATTTTTCTGCTCGACGTAGCCGGAAATCGGCAACTTTGTTTAGCACAGCGGCCAGAAAGTTGCCACTTTCCTGCCGGAGGGCAGAAAAACACATTATCGACAAAAAAAACTAACGAAAAAAAAAAAAAAAATAACTAATAAAAAGATTGTGGATGCATACTTGCACAAAATCATTAACAAAAAATGAACTAGTTCCCTCAGAACGATGAAATATATTCGTAAACATTTGTAACCATGTATCGTCACCATAAAATATTAATTTGTGACCATGATTTTTAGCTTGTAATAATATATTATCACTGGAAACTCTTGCTTCGCCAAGATTTAAAATAACATCTATATAATTAGGAACAGTACCTGTTGTTATAGCCTGGAAATATAAAAAAATTAACAATTATTATTTTTAATTCATTTAATCAATGATAATGATTTATGAAATCGAACCTTTATTTTCGGCATTGTCACAGTTGGGTTGTCGACTTTAACTTGAAACAATCTCCCAAAATTTTTTTCCAATAGTCGATTTGTAAAAATCATTGTATTATGTATACCATCGCTTTTACTGGAAATAAAATCCCATCTTAAAGAATCAATAACCATAATTACAATTTTTTTGACTAGCGGCTTATATAAAATATTTGAGTTCAACCTAAAAAAATAAATAGAAAAAAATTGATTAATTAAAATTAACGATTGTAAAAAGAAAAAATTAATTGGGTAAAGTGAAATAAAATATACATACAAAGTTTTGTTTATAGATTTTGGTAAATCATTCATAGATGCTAACTTGTCATTATTTTTTAAAGAAGTTAATGGAAAAAAACCAAATAAAAAAAAACCTACAGTAACAAATACTGTTGTAATAGCATAAACAAACAATAAATTATTAAAATGATTAATATTTTTACTAGAGCTATTCATGATTGAATTTAATTTATTTTCTGATTAATAATAAATAATAGCGAAATAAAATTTTCAGTAATTTACTAATAGATAGACTGTGATTGTGATTGTAAATACAATATTTCGAGCAGCTGATTTGGACGTTAACCATAAATTTTTAAGGTGCTTTTTCATGCTGACGCTTGACGCCACCAAGCCTAGATAAAAGGAGCGCGTCAGTTCGACAGATCGGATTTTTAAAATGCTATAATTGTCCCTTAGAATAATAATCAACAATCAAACATTAATGATAAATAAAAAAATATTAACCATAGGCTTAGATATGGTCAAAATATGGTTAACATGCTAAAGCTAAACTGAAATCATTAATGACAGACTTATTAAACATTGATGAAAGATTAATCATTGCAAAAGTAGGCCTAGATATGGTGGAGATGAGGCAAATAATACGCTGAAATTACAAATTTATGATTACTTCTCTGTGGATTAATGACTAATCAATTAATTGATTAATTAATAAATAATTAATTATGAAATCATGAATAAATCAATAATTTATGAACTAATTATAGTTAAAATAACGGTTTACATAAAGTCAAAAATATAGCCAAGATTTTATCAAGAATTATCAGGTTCAAACCATCGATGAAATGACCAACTAATAACCATAAATAACGGCCTAGATGTGGTTGAAAATATCGTTAATAATGTGGCCAAATATATGGCCTAGAGATGGTCGAAAATGTAGTACTTGGTGTGACATGAAATTCTGAGTGTTCGATAAGATACTTGTAAGTACTAAAATACTCGGTGTTATATAATAATATACTTGGCACGATCGATATGTATTTCAGGTAACATAAAGTACTTGGCTCATGACAAGGTGTTTGGTATTACTCAAAGTACTTGGCATGTCCCGTAGATACTTGGTAGCGAATAAAAATCCTTTGTATAAAAGCCATTGGCATTACATTTGATACTTAGCATGTTATAAGATAATTGGCACATCATATATACTTGGCATAATATAAAGTACTTGGCATGTCTTGTATATACTTAGTATGTAATAAAAATACTTTGTATAAACGTCATTGAAATTATATACAGTATTCGGCATGTTATAAGGTACTTGGCATACCCTAAAGATACTTGGCATATAATAAATAGATTTTTTATGATCATATTGTGCCAAGTATTGTTTACTGGGCGTAGATTGTGCCTAGTAATTTCCATTTTGAATAAAAAATTACTTTTATAAAAATCAAATATCACCTCATTAGAAATTTTTTAGTGTTTCTAATAATCATCATGTGCCAAGTATTTTTCATTTTGAATTATTTACGCCAAGTACTGTTTACTTGGCATAAACATTTAGCTTTATACAATGCAAAATCACTTTTTCAAATAATTTATTGTATTTTTCATCACAAGTAAGTGCCAAGTAAATCGAACTTGGCATGAATGAGGCCAAGTGATTCTTTTACTTGGCACGAAAACTGACAAATATAAAATTCCGAATTGATTATTTGTCTAACTTATTAAAAATATTTTTGTTGCCAAGTAATTGCTACTTCTCATCATTCGCGCCAAGTATCTTTACTTGGCATAAAAATACCTTTACTAAATTTAAAATTACTTTGTACAGAAAATCTTTCGTTCCTAATAAACAATTATCTGCCAAGTACTTTTTACTTGACGTGGATTATGTCAAACATTTTTTTACTTGGCAATAAAATTAAAAATTGATGCTTTTATATTGTTTTTTAATAATCATGTATTTCTTACTTGGCGCAAAAAATAACAAAAATCGACTTGGCAAAACAAATGTTTGTGTTTTCAATTCAAAGTACAACATAGTGTCAACTAATTACAAATGCTTAATATATTTGCATAAATTTCAAACTCATGTCATCATTTCGTATGCTTATTACCAACAGACTAATCCTCATACGTAATTGTAATTCTACCGTACTTGCTTTAATTATCTAGATCTTGTATTTCATTCAAGAAGACGAAACATAAAACTTGATAACTATCCCAGTAATTTAGAACTTATAATAGTAAACTTTTAAAAATTTTAAATTATTCACTGCCAACTTTATAATAAAAATTTTAATCGTTACAAATTATCAGTATCGTTCAAATACATTAAAAAACACTATAAATATTTAATTCGATGCATTGATGACTCGTAAAACATAAAAGGATGTACATTAAAATGAAATCATCTGTAAATATATTTACGCGTATATATTTGTTGAGGACCATTGATCAAACAGAAATATCAAACACATTCACTACATCACCGGTAATTTAATTCCCGAGTAAGTAATCGATACGATCCCCATCATCTGTCTGGATAAAAACCACCATCCAGTATCCGACCACGAAACCCCACGGTATCACCGATCACCGCACACTGCCTACAAAGAATTCCACCCAGAATTTTTCATCTACCAACTTTCTTTTTGCTAAACTTTTCTACCCCTCTCCCACTCTTCCTCTTCTTCCGCCCTACGACATAAATGCATCGCTAGGTCCTTATTCGCAAACTTTTTGTTTCCCCAGATCCGCTACACTTTTTACCCTAACCATATGCTGCCGACCTTTCCTGAAATTTGTTCACCCTTTGACTTCTATCAAAATTCAATTAATTTTACTAAAATCGATGGACTTCTAAATGATAACGATCACTATGTATGAAATGTGATCACTGTATGATCATAGTCATAATTATTATAGTTAGAATTATGATCAAAATGATGATAATGGTGATGATGTCAATCATGATATTGAAATAAATTATGATCACAATGACCTTGACATAATGGTGATGATAATCACAATGACTTTAAACATGATGATTATGATGACTTCAATCATGATGATCATAATGACCTTAAATATGATGATGATCATAATGACCTTAAACATAGTGATGATCAAAATGACTTTGAACATGATGATCAAAATGACCTTATACATGATGATCATAATGACCTTAAACATGATGATGATCATAATGACCTTAAACATGATGATGATCATAATGACCTTAAACATGATGATGATCATAATGACCTTAAACATGATGATGATCATAATGACCTTAAACATGATGATGATCATAATGACCTTAAACATGATGATGATCATAATGACCTTAAACATGATGATGATCATGATGAGCTCGATCATGGTCATGATAACTAATATAACTATGAACACAATGCAGTGATTATGATCATGAAGATCATTCTGATGACAATGTACTTAGGCATGATTATAGTCATCATAACCATGTAAATCATGTCGACTATGATCATAATGATGGTGATAAATACTACAAACATGATTAAAGAAATAATCATAATCATGACCATGATCACAGTGATGATTTTAATCATTATGAACTTATACATGACGGTTGATGATAACCATGATTATGGTGATCACGATGATTATGATCATGATAATAATAATAATGCTTATATTAAACATGATCATAATCATGATAATAATTAGGGCCATGATTATGATGATGAAAATGATCATATTAAACATATTTTTTCCAAAGAAAAAAAAAATGCAATAAAGATGAATAGCAGGTTGTCATCCAGCAAGAGTATGATCCTCAAAGCTTGGCCTATTCATTCCCCGTAATAGCTACGAGTATCAAGCTGATGCTGAAGCTGACGTAGTTCGTCCCATAACTCGAGGACTCCAAAGTCACATCAATCGAATGTAGCTTCCGGCGGTTCATCGATCGCGGAGACGAGATGACATCAGGTACTTACCTTTTACTTTTTGCTCTCGGGCTATCTTTATCCTCATCTCTAGAGAAAGGAACCTGGTAAGTGTCTGCTGCGGAGTTATTCCATCATTGCGAATGTGTTTTATCGTCTGGCAAGACCTAGACCGAAGACATAACCAAGGGAAATTGGTTCGCGGTTAAATTCTCTGGATTTATGCTCCATCAAGAGTATTTATGATGACTGGTCCATATAAAATGAATGAGCTTCGTAATTTTTTAAGACATTTTATCGTTATTTCATTTCTTTAGAAGCCTGAATACTTGAATTTTGGTTCAGTCGTGCCAAGTACCCACCAAGCTTACAATATCTCCATTGTCATTGTCTCGGATCAAGTGGTTTGAAGTTGCCAGGCTTCCATCATTCTAGCCTCGCTCTAATAATAGTTTCTTTGTCAGAACAGAAGCAATCCTTACAGCTATACGAAAGCCAGGGTTTCAATAGACTATAACCCTTTATCGGCTGGTAGTGCTATCGGATACTTGGACACTGTTATAAGTTATAACAAACTGAACGACCCTACAAAGATACCAAGATACCAAGATGTGAGATGTGAGACACGAGGGTGTGGTAGACCCTTTCGGTAACCGCGTTGGGTGAAACCTTGGCGGTGCTCTGTCGTATCATAAGGCCAAACAATCTGCCATTAACTAATTAATCTTCGTTAAGAGCTACTCGGATTACACCGATCCAATTCACCCTAGACTCATACTCTGTACCAGGACTTGTAGGGACTAACAGTCCTTTGATATTGAATTCCATAAAAGTGGTAGCTTGTATTACTAATTGAATTTTCCAGGAATTTAGAAGATACATTACAATCCGCGGAATTTAGGCGCCGGAAAATCGATTATTTGGTCAAC
>JZSA01006865.1:0-10302 GCA_000956155.1 Cotesia vestalis | reverse complement strand
AAAAAAAAAGCTATTCTGTACTCTCGGAAAATGAAAAACACGGGGTACACTCACTTTAAATCATTTTTATTATTGTTATGATGCATTAATACACGGAAAAAATTTGCGGAGATATCGCTGCTTAAACGTGGAGTGAATGTAGAGGAAATAATATTTTATTTATTCACTCTCCTGAGAGTAGAATTCATTCCGAGGAAGAACTCAATCTGGAGAAGCTAAAAAAACTTGCTGAGTTAAAATTTGCAGATTGAAAAATTATATTAAACTGTAGAGTTTAAATAAAATATTGGAAAAATTGGAAATTCCGTGAATTGTAAAGAAATTTTCTTTAAATCTAACGAGACTCGATTTTTATAAATAATTCTTTCATTTAAATATTATCTCGTATTTATTTGACAATATTCTCTAGATCCATAATTAAGAAATGACCTTGTATCTTGAGAACTATTGACATTTTTAAAAATATAAGCTCACCTCGATGTTACACTCATCAAGAGCTTTCATTTGAATACCCACATCATTTTTTCATATATTTTATATATATTATATATATGTATATATGAAAAATATATAAAAAATGCTATGTGGGTACTCATTTCGATGTTCCACTCATCGAGACCTTTTATTTGAGTACCCACATGGCATTTTTCATATATTATATATATATATAGTATTTGTGAAATATATAAATATATAAAATATATAAAAAATTGATGTTGGTACTTAAATGAAAGCTCTTAATGAGTGTAACATCGGGATGAGTTTATATTTTTAAAAATATCAATAGTTCACAAGATACAAGGTCACTTTTAAGAAATCATCACTCATAATTTTTTTTTCAAGACCAATGATAAAGCTGCAATTTTTAACTAAGATTTTTGTTGTTAAAAAAAAATGTAAATTTGAAAAATCGAAATTTAAAAAATTAAAAATTTTTCACAAATTATTTAATAAAAAACTTTTTTTACAAATATTTTCATTAAAAATCTTTAGCCTAAATACGATAAGCATTTGTAATAATTTAATTAAAAAAAATAAATAAATTACACAGCTTGCTTATAAATTAAAATCCAGTAATATTAATTTCTAAAAAGAATGAAGAATAAAAAATTCTCATGATTTATTATACACCTCAATTAAAAACTAATCCTAGTTTTAATTTTTAAATAGAAAATTTTAAGGTTCTTATGAATTTATCAAGACAATTCCGAGCAAGCTTAAAAGTTCAAACAAGTCTCATTTAATATGTATTATCCTTTAAGTATTAAATGAAATTCAAAAATACATCCTCGTAATTACAAAAGCGAGAAATTAGGTTTATTTTTATCGTACGTTCAATTTAACGATATTTCAATTTCTCTTTTATAAAACCAATTGTCATTATTAACTGGCTAATTACAATAAACAATTAATTTAATCCCCGGAGAATCGAAATCAATAGTGCTCAACGATTATAACGAAACTTTCGCCATTTAAAGTACTACAGTATAATATTTTATAATGAAACTTAAAAGTAAGTTTAAATTTCCATGTTTTAAAGGTAAATTTATTTTTTTAGTCAACTTGCAAAAATAATGATCAATAAATTATTAAATTAATAATTTACTTTTCGATTAGTTAAAAGTATAAAAAATGAATCTACTGAATAATTAAATTTAATCGAATTAGTTTGCTTGAAATAATTTACACACCACTTAGAAAACTAGGTTTCTTATATATGAATTAGCGTAATTGGAAAGAATGTTACTTAGCCTCTTCAAGTGCTCGATAAATATTCCAATAATACTAGAAAGTAAACTTGCAATTAGCTAAAATTTGCATAATTGATAATTGTCATTTACTTCTCTAGTAAAATTACCAATGAAATTACATTGTATCTTGTCAACTAATGATATTTTTAAATATATAAGCTCACCCTGAAATTACACTCATCAAGAGCTTTCATTTGAATACCCACACCATTTTTTCATATATTTTATATATATATAGTATATGTGAAATATATAAATATATAAAATATATAAAAAATGCCATGTGGGTACTCAAATAAAAGCTCTTGATGAGTGTAACATCAAAATGAGTTTATATTTTTAAAAATGTCAATTATCAAGTAATGACCTTGTATCTTGTCAACTAATGACATTTTCAAAGATATAAGCTCATCCTGATATCATACTCATCAAGACCTTTCATTTGAGTACCCACATTAATATTTTTATATATTTATATATATATATTATATATATATATATGTATAAATGAAAAATATATGAAAAATATCATGTGGGTATTTAAATGAAAGCTCTTGATGAGTGTAACATCAGAATGAGCTTATATCTTTAAAAAAGTAAATATTTAAGAAAGTACAGTGCAATTTAACAAAATTGATGATTTATTAAGCCAAATTTTATTTGTTTATATTTCACAAGTGACTGAAAGGTTGCAGGTTATTATTATGAGCACTAATTTTTCTAATTTACTGTAAACGATCTAGATTGATGTAATCCTATTTGAAAATATCGTAGATTTAACTTCATTTGATCGACTAGACTGTCCTCAGTAAAAAGTACATAAGAAATAATCGTATTTCGCTGAAGTGGCAAATAAAACAAGAGTATAAAGCAGAAAAGAATAATGGACAATAGATGTAGGCGAGTATATAGCGCTCGGCTGTGCCTCATGGACAAATAAAACGAAAAAACAATCCGGAGGTTAAATTGAAGCGGATGTAGATCCAATTGCTCAAATCGATAGCACTTTAAACTCTGTACCGGGATGATAACAGGTTACTCTGAATTGCGTTGTGTCTCTTCCACGTAATTAATTGACGCCAGGTCCGAGAGCAAAAGCTCTCACGCGGAACGTCACTAACTGTATCAGGTTTAGTGATGTAGAAAGTCGCCCGACGCCGTTGATTAATCTTATGGCTTTTATTGATAAATCCACTGGCCATTCGTCGGCAAGGTTGGGCTTAAACTTGTTCATATGCTTTACTCGCTTTTGCTGTACATTAGAGCAACCTCATTGTGGCCTGACACGAGAAAGCTCTTGCCAATCTATTCATAAGGTGAGCTGTCAAGAGAGTCATGAGACAAGGGTGCACGTCAACTGTCATTTCTCTGACATTGTTACTGTATATCTGCGACTATTCATCTGCATAAAAGATTTCCAACTATTCTTTCCCTTTGCTGGATTACTTTTAATAAACCATAGCAGAGCTATGGTTTCTGTTTTTTTTTTAAGTCATACTTCTTTAGGCGCGTTATGAAAAAAAAAAAAAAAATGATGAGAGTAAAATTTTAAGATTCAATAGAAATACCATTTAATATCAAATATATTATTCATATTATTAAAAATATAGATTTCTTTTACTGACTCAGTTAACTCACATTTAGGCCATTCGCAAAGTATCCAACGAAACGTTGTTATTTTCAAATTCAATAGAAATACCATTTAATATAAAATATATTATTCATATTAATAATCATTTCTAAAAAATAGGCAATTAAATATTTTAGTTTTTATTTAACTTGTTAATAATTTTTTTTTAGTTGATATTTTTTAAAAAATAATAATAATTTCATGAATCAAAATATTTGAACTAAAAAATAAACATTGTAGTACCTATTATATTTAGGTATCTTTTTGTTGAGTTCAGAATTTTTTAATACAGTCTTAATCATTTTATTTACCGAATTTAGTAATCCAGTCCATATTTTTTTTAATTTATATTGTAGAACATTTTAAAAATTTTCCGGAATTTTATTGGAAACAAAATCTAGTTTCGTACTACAATATTTGTCTTTTAATTCATGTAATTAATATTATTTTTGAATAAATATTAATTAAAAAAATATTATCACTAGGTTGATTAATAAATAATAAACTATTTTATAAGAAACATAGACTGATAAAAAATTTAACTTGACTCAAGAGCAAAAATTTTGAGCCCAGAACACCAATTTGAAGAAAATAAAGTTCTTGAGCCAAGAGAAAAAATTCTTGAGTCAAAATATATTTTCTTGGACCAAAAATTATATCTTGGCTGAAGAATTTTTTCTCTTGGCTCAAAAAATTTATTTTCTTCAAATTGGTGTTCTGGACTCAAAATTTTTGCTCTTGAGTCAAATTAAATTTTTTATCAGTGTATATTTTAAATAAATAATTAAAATATTTATAATTATCAATTGTAAACTATTAATACTTCTCAACTCCAAAATTAGTTGATTCAAGAAAATCTTAAACAATATTGAATTAAATTCATATAATAATTGATAATTTTATAGTTATACAGTATAGCTAAATTTTTAATATAATGAAACTTTTTTGATTGTTTTCAACATTTTTCTTCGATCATTTTTGCGTTTATTTTAAAAAAATTTTTTTTCTTATGCCAAAGAAGTATAACTAGTACACACTCCATTTTTTTTTAATATTATTATTATTACTATTATTATTTTGATTTTAGATAAAAAATGGGTATGGGCAATGAATTCGATTACAAATGTGGTCTCAGCGAAGATCTACAAACAGTTGCCTTCGAAGAATTGCGTGAAGATGAAAACGTAAGAAGCCAGGCGCTGGAGCAATTTCGATCCTGGATACTGAAACACCCTTCAATAAAACGCTGTCGTACTGATCCGATATTTTTGCTCCGATTTTTGAGAACCAAGAAATTCAGTTTACCTATGGCACAAGAAATGCTGGAACGTTACTTAACGATCAGACAACTGTACTCCGACTGGTTCCAAAATCTGGACATCAACGACCCTGACATGGAAGCTATTATTGACAACGGTTATATCGTCCCGTTGTTAGAGAAAGATGAACATGGAAGACAAGTGATTCTGACTTGTGCTGGTAAGTTTTGTTTGTTTTACACCGAGAAGCTGAAAAAATATGAGTTATGTAATAAATATTAATGACTTTTTCTGTTATTCTCTATTTAACACTTCTTTGCTGTGAGTCACATTATTATTATTTTTAAAGGCCACGAATGATTACTTTTTTAGTTAATTTTTTGTCGAATTATTTTAAGTTTTTAAAAACTAGACCTGTTTTTTTTTACCATAAATTTTTAGTTATTAAAACAAAAATAATTTTTGCATTTTATGGAACAAGTAACATTATAAAAAAAATTCAAATTTGTAATTTTGTCAATACAGAGAAATTTTTTAGTATTGATTACAAACAAAAAATTATTTTTTTAAGTATTTATAAGATTGGAGTATTTCTTTTAAATTATTTTTATAAAAAATATCAGGCTGTTCTTTTTTTTGAACATTTTCAATTCAAACTTAAATAAAATCATAAAAATACGCATATTTTAAATAAAAATAAATGTTATGATAAAATGTAAGATAGGCGATAAATGGATGAAATAATTGAAGATATCCTTCAACTGATAATGTGATCAAGCAAAATATTAAAAAGGAAACACGAGTTTACATTTAAAATAAGAAAGTATTTTATAAACAAATCGAGAACTTGTTAAACAGTCACGTTCTATTGATTAATTATTAATATAAAAAAAAAAAATGTTTTTACTGAAGACAATTATCAAAACATGTTAAATATAACTTTATCACTAAGCGTGATTTACTTGAAAAGAAAGAGCAAAGCTTAATGACTAGTATATCGTAATAAATGTCAAGATATTGTAACAGTTTCGATGCTGCTGTGACGCCAGTGCTGCGTCAAACGATTATTGATATCTGATGAATTATCGATTCAGGGTACATTTTACCCTGTTACAATATTGAAGAATTATTTTTAAAAATTGTACAAATTATTTTTATTGTAAGCTTTTTTTATGATTACAAGGAAATGATTTTGATGTGTGATTAATTAATCCATAAATAAAATTATAGGTCGATTTGATCCATATAAGTACACGTCTGCACAAATGGTCCGAGCGCACAGCTTGGTATCCGAAGTATTGATGGACGATGAAGAAAATCAAGTCCGCGGTTACACCCATGTAAATGACGAGTCTGGGCTAACCATGGGCCACGTTAGTGCTTTTTCACTTACGGATATTCGGAACTTGCTCAGATGGATACAAAGCAGCACACCGATGCGACATAAGCAAACACATTTCATTAATATTCCGAATTATGCCACTAAAGTTATTGATTTTGCGCTGTCACTTCTTAATGACAAGCTCAGAGCGAGAATTATGGTAAGGATTTTTACATATTTTCTTCCTCAAAGGTGTTAGATATTTTTTAACACTTTACCAACTTTAAAAATTCAAATGCTAAGTTAAAGCTCATGTTTTCCTCATTTGAAGAAAATTATGCGAAAAATTGAAGCTTAAAAAATCAAAATCTTTCTCACAGTAACTTTTTTGTTGAAAAAAAAAATTATTTTGATTTGAAAAAAAAAAAAAACAATTTTAGATAGACAGCTTGCGAATATTCATCAAAAATCATTTTTTCCCAAATCTAGCTAACTTTTCTTCAACAAGAAAGTTACTTTGAGAAAACTTTTGATTTCTTTAGCTAAGAAATAAAATTGCTTAAAATTTTCAACAGATTAATTTTTCATTACAACATTGCTCATATTTTTCAAAAGAAATTTTTTCTCCGTGAATTTAACTATGTTAAAAATAAATGCAAATATTAATTAATGAAAAATATTTCATTTACAGCATTTGTAATGAATATCAATTTTATTTTTACTTATAATGTAACCATTTATTATTTGATCGAGATATTATGTGCAATATTCGCATGAACCGGCCAGTTAATTATAAATAACGAAGTCATGTTTTTAATTTAGTAAAAATTATTTAATTTCTGATTGTATGTTAATGTTTAATTTTTTTTTCTTCATTATAAGGTTCATACAAGTATGGAAGATTTAAAGGAAGCAATAAATCCTAAAATTCTACCTAAAGAATATGGTGGTAGTGTCCCACTCGCTGATATGATCGGTAATTATTTACGGTAATTATTTACAAGTGGGGTCAAACGTATTTTTTGGCCATATCTAGGTAAAAAATTAATATTTTTCAATTTTTTTTATTCTGCTGGTTTTTACGGCGGATTCATGGTGGTGATATCGAAAATATCAAAAATTAATAGTCCGATGGCTTTTTTGCTTTCAAAAGTTGGAAAAAATTTTGGCTCTCATGTTTTTGGATAAAATTTATATTTTATCTTTTTTTGATGTTTTTACTTAAGTACTTAAAAAAACTTACAATTTAAAAAAAAAATTGAATATCACAATTTTTTGAGAAATTTATAAATTTTTTTGAAAATTTGTAAAGTTTGTTAAAATTGTGATAATCAACTTTTTTTTCTAAATTGTTCATTTTTTTATGTATTTAAAAAAAAATACATCAACATTAAAAAAAAATTTATTTAAAAAAATGAAAATGAAAATGTTAGACCCCACTTGTAAATAAGTAACTTATTTATTTATGTATATTTTATATTTTTATTTCTTATTAATCGATAATTAATCTATGAAAATAATTTATCATTTTTTAGCTGTATTCAAAAAGAAATTGCGTGAAAAGCGTGACGAGATAAAGGCTCTTGATGATATGTACATAGAAGTATCACCAAAAGACACGTGTTCATCAGTTTCAGACGGTCTTTGTGGTATATCTGGATCGTTTCGAAAACTCGAGGTTGATTGAGAATTGTAATTTTGATAAATTTATATATTCATTTATTAGTGATAGTTTTTTTTTATTAAGGATTGTTGTGTTTTTTTATACTAATTTTTTAATCGATCAACTTTTACAGATTTATAATTATAAATAGCATTTTTAATGTATAATAATCAGCATATAGTTAAAAACTGTTGCGTTGGTGGTGTCAGTTACCAAGATGACGATGAATAAATAAAATCACAATGATGATTTTTTTTCATTTTTTACAATAGTGTTATTACTTAACCGATAGCTTGATAATTGTTTTAAATTTTTTGAAATATTTTTTCAGTAAAGTATCCATCGAATGTATCCTGGAATTATTATTTAAATACGAATTTTATTTTAAGATTGTGATAATTAAATAGTTATTTCATTCAATTTATTTTTATTTTTTTGTTACTAACGAGTTATCGATTTTGATTTATGATCGTAAAGATAAAAAGTTCTTTTTATTTATCAAATATCTCGTAGTTTTATTGTTAATTTAAGTATATATGTTGATAAATATATTTTTAAAATATAATGTTTGTATGTGTAAGAAAATTAAAAATTATGAATTTATAAATTTATCAATCGTTTTTCTTATTTTTTTAATTACCGCTCATAAATTTTTAAGGATTTATCACACTAATCGTTAATTTTTTATTTATTTATTTAATTTACATAAAAAATATCTATCTAATCTAATCTAATCTAATTTTAAATCCATTCCGGTCAATTGAAATTTTTACATAATAAGTAAAGTATTATACAAATAAAAAGTGGGGTAATGAAGATATTGGTCAGCGGTATGCTCAAAAACGAACTCAGTTGAATAAAAGTCTTAATTTATCATAATAAATTTTAGTTTTAAAAATAAAGTGTTCGTCTATAATTGATTGTGAATCATTGATGAGACTGGTATTCTGATAAATAGTTAACCACACCTTTGTATTCTGAACTGTACTGCAGTGTTAACGGTGAGTATTGTTATGTAAAGCAATTATCATTAAAAATTTGTATTATTTTTTTAGTTTATTATTTATAGAGTTACAAGGCTTAAAAATTTCAAAATTAATCTATTAATTATACAAATTTACTCTGAATTTGAATCATACGCTTCGAGCGATTAATTATGAATTAAAATTTTTTGAAACAATTTCAACGATTAGAGAACCACTTTGCGACGTATAAATATGTCTTGTTGGAATTTATAGCAAAATTTTCTTATTAAAAAAATTGTTTTTACTGTGTTACCATGTGTTACCAAAGTGAGGTAGACCGAGAACTCCGCTGTCCATCTTACAGCTTCAAAGAAAGTTTATTTCTAATGTATATAACTCAAAAATGTGATGTATATAATAAATTAATAGCAAATAGAAAAATTTAAATTACATGCCATTAACAGCTACTACCACCTCCCCGGGTGTGCTGTAATTTTACTTACATAAGTAAACTTTACATGGAAAAATGGTAGGAGTGGTTAGTAGCATGAAATTTAAAATTTGCTATTTGCTATTAATTTGTTATATTTATTACATACTAGCAGCGCGGACCGGCTTTGCACGGGTATTTAACAAAAATTTAAAAATATAACATAGCCTATACAGAAATAAAAATGTTCTTGAATCAATTATATATTTTTGAAGAGCTTAATATTCTTGATTTGAGGAGAAAAATTCTTGATTTAAGGAAATTTTTCTTGATTTAAGGGATTTTTCGTCTTGTTTGAAGACAATTACTCTCTTCAAAATTATATTTTTGGTTCAAGAATTTTTCTCTTGAATCAAGTTAATTTTTTTTCTGTGTATGTCACCCGAGGATAGTGTGGCTTCCAAACAGTGAAAGAATTTTTCAAATCCGTTCAGTAGTTTCGGAGCCTATTAAACGCAAACAAACAAACAAACAATCAAATTTTTCCTCTTTATAATATCAGTATAGATTTGAGTTATATACATTAGAAATAAACTTTCTTTGTTGCTGTAAGATGGACAGCGGAGTTCACGGTCTACTCTCTTAAAATGAATCAGTGGAATTTCACTGTTTCACAGCTATAAGTATACCAAGTGGTATACTTATAACTGTGAAATAGTGAATATATCACTAATTTCCAGTGATTTTCACTGGTTCAGATTTAGAGAGTACCTCACTTGAACCCCCTGGTAAACTTATGAAGTTTACCATGTAACATTTGATGGAACTGTTTGAAATAATCTTTTACTTATTTTTCTTCTTAATTATAAATTGCAGATTGAACATGGGCGTAGACAATAAAATAGACTATAAATGTACCCTGAGCAAAGAAACCCAAGCGATTGCCTTGGCAGAATTACGGGAAGATGAGAACATGAGAAGTCAGGCGTTGGAACAATTTCGAGCCTGGATACTGAAGCACCCTTCAATAAAAAGTTGTCGTACTGATCCTGAATTTTTGCTCCGATTTTTGAGAACCAATAAGTTTAGTTTGCTCATGGCAGAAGACATGCTGAAACATTATTTACAGTCCAGACAATTATCTTCCGATTGGTTCCAAAATTTGGACATTGATGATCCTGCTATTGAAGCAATTATTGACGGCGGTTATATGTTTCCGTTGCTTGAAAGAGATCAGTACGGAAGACAAGTCATTATGTCGTCTATTGGTAAGCTTCATTCAT
>JZSA01006864.1:0-11056 GCA_000956155.1 Cotesia vestalis | reverse complement strand
GACGATTATGCGACCATGCGCCCTCCGTTGGAGATTTTCAACACTACATTTAATCGAAAAATTATATATGGCCACATTTTATAATATCAACCCTTATATGGCTATCTCAAGTCATAATAGGATATATTAGGCCATATCAAAAAACTTTTTTATGAATATAATCTTAATTTTATTAAAAATCATCTCTCGACTGATATCATTTTATTTTTCATAATTAATAGGTTTATAAAAATATGGAAAAGTTAAAAAAAGTAATCAATCCTAAAATTCTGCCCAAAGAATACGGTGGTGATGTTCCACTTGCTGACATGATTGGTACATATTTATTGCTTTTTTTTTTTAGTCACGAAAAATTTACAAGAATAATACATTAGTTTTTTATTTTTTAGCTGTATTTAAGAAAAAATTGCGTGAAAAACGTGAAGAGTTAAAAGCCCTTGATGACATGCACATTGAAATATCACCAGAAGAACGTAAGTCTTTACTTACAGATATTTCCGAAGGTGTTTCTGGCTCGTTCCGAAAACTTGAAGATGAATAAAATATCTATCAACTATTTCTTCCATATCTTGTTTATGCTCAGAAAACCCACTCAAAAAAATTTTTTTGACATCAATAAGTTTGTATGTGTCGATTTATATATGTATTAAGTCAATCAATAAATATTAATCTGCATCAAATAGGAAATTGTATTTATTCCGAATTAAATATGTTAAAAGTACACATTAATTTCGAGTGTTAATGTTCGCTGTAATGGAATAGTATATTATACCCTTTTGGAAGGAAAATAAGAAAAACCTCAGATCACATGTAATTGTTGGCCGAGGCGAAAATCACTGTCTAAAATTCAATGTAGTTTATTTATAATTAGGAATAAACTGAAAAATCCACTAATCGTTTGCATATCTATATCTATGTAAATAAGGTTCGTTTACAATACATACACAGTACCTTTTCTTTTCTGGGTGGACAATGGAGCAAAAGATTTAAAAGTCCTTTTTGTATTTTATAATAATCAATTTTATTATATAAATTGAGATTATGAGGTGTGCACTTTTGGATTTTCCAAATTTTTTTCTTAAACAATAATAAAAATTTTTATGCAAAGCGAAGAAATTAGTAATTTAATTGTGAATAATATAAATTTTGATACAAATAAAAATCATACTCATTTATTTCCAATTTTTCAAAATTATCAAAAATTCAAAATTTTTAAATCATTAAATTTTAAATACAGCTGAAAATGTGACAAAAAAAGTTTTTTTTAATTATCCGTTGAACTCAAACTCGTTTACACACAACTTTTGTATCTTTTTATGTCACATTAACATATTATTGCAAATAATTGATGATAAATTCTTTTAATAGAAATAATTCAGTGAACTGATTCTCAAACACAGTTGTTTAAATTCAAACTTCTGACTGCAAAATTTGCAGATTAAGAAAAATTTTTTTAACTTGTAACAGTAGATACAAGATGGGTGTGCAAAACGAAATAAATTACAAGTGTAGTCTCAGCAAAGAAACACAAAAAATTGCCTTGGAGGAATTGCGCGAAGATGAGAACATTAGAAACCAGGCATTGGAGCAATTTCGAGACTGGATACTGAAGCACCCTTCAATAAAACGCTGTCGTACTGATCCTGGATTTTTGCTCCGATTTTTGAGAACCAAAAAGTTTAGTTTGCCCATAGCACAAGCCATGCTGGAACGCTACTTACACGCCAGACAATTGTCCTCCGAATGGTTTAAAAATTTAGATATCAAAGATCCTATTATGGAAGCGATTATTGACTGCGGATATATCTTTCCGTTGCTCGAAAGGGATCAATATGGAAGAAAAGTAATTTTGACGCGTACTGGTAAAGTTAATTTTTGTTTCATACACTGAAAAAGAAACCACTTGATATATTCAGGTATATTTTAATGATAAACAATCAAAATTGTTAGGTCAAATTGATCCACACAAATACACGAGTCATCAAGTGGTAAGAGCTCATACTTTGGCATTGGAAACATTGATAACCGATGAAGAGAATCAAGTACGAGGTTACACGTATATATACGACGATGCTGAAATGACTATGAGCCACGTAACCATGTTATCATTTACAGAGATTCGAAACTTACTTAGCTGGATTCAAAATGGGATTCCTATGCGACACAAAATGTCATGCATGGTCAATGTTCCGAATTACGCTACTAAAGTAATTGAATTTTGTGTGTCGCTTTTCACTAACAAACATCAAGAGAGAATCACGGTAAGATTTATTTTTATAAGGCTGAATTCAACACGTTAGTCTTTATTCTATTTTTATTCTTTTCATTCAATTGCTAGATTTGTACAGATGTAGAGGAATTGAAAAAAAAATTCGATCCCAAAATTCTGCCCAAAGAGTACGGTGGTGATGTACCGATTGCTGATATGATTGGTGAGTATTTGATGTTCAGGTAGATAAGAAGGCCTAGTTGATGAATACTTGCTATAAAATGAGAAATACCTTATCTATGATAACTGATCTAAGAAAAAAATTTTCTTTTGAAAAAATTGGCTTTGTTGAGACAAGAAATTAATTTTTTGAAAGTTTGTACTAACTTTTTTTTTCAGCTGATTTATAAATAATAATTTACTAATTTTCAGCTGCATTTAAAGTAAAATTGCATGAAAAACGTGAAGAATTAATAGCTCTTGATGATATGTACATAGATGTGTCACAAAAAAACGCGTGCGCACTTACGGATATTTTCGGCAGTGTTTCTGGCTCATTTCGAAAACTTGAAGTTGATTAGAATATTAATTAAATATGTATTGAATGTTTATGTAAAGAATCTGTTAAAAATTACAAGTGTATATTTAAATTAATGAAAAATAAATTAAAAAATGTATCCAATATTTTTTCGACATCCTGCTTATTATGTAAACAGAAAGAAAAATTTCTTGGCTCGAGAAAAAAATTCTTGGCTCAAGAAAATTTTTGGCTGCCTGAAGGAAGACCGAAGTTGTGTTGGCCTAAGTAAAAATTTTTCTTTAAATTTTATCCTTGGTCGGAGCAATTTTTTCTTAATTCAAATTATCATAAATACTTGATACAATAAACTTTTATATTTGATCGAGATTTTGAGATACTTTAAGGAAACAGTGCCACCTACATCGATTAAATTAATTTTCTTGAATCAAAAAATGTATTTCTTAAAGCAAGAAAATTAATTTTATTGGAATAAGTGAAATTTCTTGTGTCAAAAAAAATTTTTTTTTTGCTCAAGAAAATAATTAAGAAGGAAAATATTTTCTTGGCTCAAATGAACCTTTTTTTCTGTGTAAATAACTTACTGAAAAATTTTGTTTCGATGTCAGTAAGCTTATATACGTCGATTTATACACTTATCAAATCAATTAATAAACAAATCTGTAATAAATTCGAAATTGTTTCAGCTGTATCAAAATTACTTCTCGAATCAAATGTACCAACGGTATACATGAATAACAAATTTAAATGTTTCGAACCGTGATCAAGTTAGAAAATTTAACTTGATTCAAAAAAAAAATTTTTGATTCAAGAATATCATTGTGAAGAAAAGAATTTTCTTTGGTCAAGAGGAAAAATTCTTGAATTCAGAATAATTTCTTGTCTTAAGAATTTTTTCTTTTAACTCAAGAAAATGATTTCCCTGAAAATTCTTGAATAAAGTTAAGTTTTTTATCAGTAAGTAGATCAACAGAAAGTATTATTATCATAATTTATAATCATAATCATCAAGACATTCCGGACACTTGCGAATGTTAACGTCCTTCTTCATTACTTCCACTCCATTAATTGTATTTTACATTTATTACTTCCAAGTCTTTTATTGTTATCAACCGCTGTTACCTCCAGCGCCTTAGTTTCTTTACTATCGTTAATGTCTAATGGTATATTGTAAAATGCATGGTCGTTGAATTCGTCTGGATTTAGCATAACTTTATCAACATTACAGTTATGCCAAATTAAGTGCGCAGAAAATTTTATGACCTTTTTTTTTTTTTACTGCAACATTTTGTTGTTATATACTGTGTACAGCGAAAAAAGTGTTGTAGCTAGTCGCAATTTTATGAAGATATTAAGAAGTGGGGTACTGCATAATGATAACGGGCGAAATCAGTTTGATAAAAGCTGCTTTATGATCGAATCTTGAAATTTAGTCACAAACTGGACGTTCATCATCAAGGTAATGTATTTTGACGAATAATATAACTACTAATTATTTCTCTCTCGTATAACTTGTGTGTTACTTAATATATTGATTATTTTTTTATCGGCTTTAAGTTTGATCAATTTAACAATCTGCATGCGTATACTGATAAAACAACTTTTTAACTGATAAATTTGTTTGTTTGGAAACAATTTATTTATTGATTAAATACAATCAATTGTTCAACGTCCATAAATAAATCATAATATAGAATTTTATAAACATATACAGTACACTAATAATATTAACTTAAAAAAAATTTTGTAATTTATATCAACTATTATTTATCTAAGTTATGAGATTATAAAAAGTGTCAAATCAGAATTTTTGAACTTACTTTTCATTAAAATATCTAAACAAATATTTACTAACAGTTAATAAATATTTCTTACCACTTAATAAATTATGTTAACTAAATAAATAATTCAATAACTTTTAATAAATATTTCCTACATAATATAATGTTAAGTAATCATTTATCACTAATTTTTGACTTAATGTACATAATAAAATTAAAAAGTAAGATTACATTAATGTCAAAGGTGAACCTGAAATAAAAAACGTTTTAAAAGAGTAAAAGACATTAAAATAATCATAATTCGTAAATACAGTTGCTTAAATATTAACTTGACATTGGAAAATATATTTAAATAATTTATTTTAGCAACAATATTTAATTTCTTATTATTTACATTTATTGCGAAAATTAAAAATGATCCAAATTCGAGACACTGTGACATAAAAAAGATTGCAATGATACTTAAAGTATCATTTACAGAATTTTCGCAAATCATGAGTTAATCAACAAATTTAACTAATACTTGTCATTTCTGTAGAGATGTAAAGTTGATATAACAGATTTAAATTATTTTTTACTTTTTTTTTTTTTTTTTTTTTTATTAAATTATAATTAAATTTGTAAACAGAAAAATTTTAACTTGAATTTGTACTTTTTCTTAATTTTCCATTTTTTTTGTGATTGTTAATTTTTTATGTAACGTTTTCTGAAAAATTTTTGATAGTTTGTCAGTTCTACACGGAAAAAACAAGATGACACTTGATATTATCCCTGATTATACTAAGTGAAAACAAATTTCAGATAGTAGCTATTGTAATCCAGATTACAATGAGTATAATCCAGATATCACGGAGTATAATCTGGATTTTTTTAGCTACTATCTAAAAATTTTTTTCACCACAGATATCACTGAATATTATCTGAGATGATATTCATGACATTTTTCATTTAATTATTAATAATTGATCCTGTTAATGGAATTAATAACTATGATTAACAGATCGAATTGACCCATCTAAATATGGATCCAGGGAAATAAGTCGAGTCTTCGCTTTAACGTTTGAAATGTTAATGGATGATGAAGAGAATCAAGTACGCGGTTACAAGCACGTGACTGACACTTCTGGGGTGAACTTAGCCCACATGAGTGCTTGGTCATTGACAGATATACGGATATTGTTTAGATGGCTCCAGAATAGCACACCGATGCGACATAGAGAAATGTGTTTCATCGGTGTTCCAAGCTTCGCCTTTAAGCTTTTTGAGTTTGCTTTGTCGCTCTTGAGTGAGAAACTCAGGCGTAGAGTATCGGTAATATTTCTTTATCTTCATTACTATTGTAGATTTTTTTTTATTTTTCTTTTTTTTAGATTTTTAAACATATCGACGATTTCAAGAAAACAATCGATCCCAAAATTCTACCGAAGGAGTGCGGTGGTACCGTACCACTTGCTGATATGATTGGTATGTAATTATATCATCACATATCTTATTTCTCAAAGTTACCCTGACAGTAAGTTGCTCTGTAATTTGACGTCAGGACTTAATGTGCAAATTTTTTCAGTAAAGTTGTAGTAAAAGGGTTAACTAATAAGCTTGATGTTAACTTGCTAGCCAATTTCGGTCATAGATTTTTATAAAACTGCATACAGCTTCGATTCAGAAAGATTTTTCGTAAACTTTATGATATCTTTACTAAAATATACTAAACTGCATTCTTCACGGATCTTAAAAATTAAAATCCTATGTTAAAGCTCGAGTTTTTTTCAATTGAAAAAAAGAATGCAAGTTACTAAAAAATAATTTTTTGTTAAAAAATTTTCATGTATAAATAAATGTAATTAATTAACGTAATTTATATAATATTTGAAAAAAAAAATACTTGACTGGAGGCTAAATTTTCTTGACTCAAAAAAATATTAAGGAAGATTGAAAATTTCTTGAATGAAGTCAAAGTTTCTTGAGCCAAAAAAATTGACTTGAACCAAGAAAATTTCTTCTTTCTCCAAAAAAATTTTTGTCTTCCTTAAAAGTTTTTTTTTTCTATGTATTTGTTATTTAATCACGTTAATTTGCCAAATATTCACACAGATCCACTAGCTATTGATAATTTACTTACAACAATTATATGTATGATTTTTTAGCGGTGTACAAAGAGAAGTTGCGTAAAAAAAATGAAGAAATAAAAGCCCTTGATGATATGTTCATCGAAATATCATCGAAAGAAAAGTGTTCAATTTCGGATAACTTCGGCGGCGTTTCTGGCTCGTTCCGAAAACTTGAGATTGATTAGTCACAAAAGTTTTGCACATGGTTGTAGACTTCTGCATTGGAAGCGCCAGTCATCATGATGGTATAAAAATAAATTAAATGATGAGGTATCGTTTGATTAAGATAAATGATGGTAACTTATTGTAATTATTTGTGAAAGATAGTTTTTGTAAAAGAAATTTTAAATAGCAAAAAAATTTCAATTTGGTTGTATTATAACTAATGTTTTGAATTTTAATTTTAATAAAAGTGACAAACCTCAAATTGTACTTGTATTCTAACTATTTTTCCATGCATCATATGGCGACATCCTTACTGAAAAACAAACCTACTGAGCAGACGCGGGTTCAAATCCCTGCCACGGTCAAAAAAATTCTTACAGAAAACTACGCTTAATTTTGACTTGATATTATGTTTTTCTTAATCTGTTACAAAGTATTTCTCGACACAACGAATAAGGAGACGTTGCTGAGTATTTTTAACAGTGGTAAACTGAAAAAGTTATGAAATAATGTAAAAAAAAATTTAATATGCAAAAACTTCATACAATATTGACAATAATTAAGACAATTCTTTTCCAAACAATTAGACACAGCTTTATCAACGGAATAAAACAGTTGAATAAAAAAAAAACAGGTTGGAAATAGACTTGTGTCGATGAACTCATTCGAATAAATGTTTTTTTGTAACCAAAAGTTACAATTTAGTGATTAAAGATTCGTTGTTCGTTGATGTAACTCGTGTTTTGTGATCCAGGATCTAAATAAGCAAATTTGTTAATCTATATTGTAAGTTATCACGTTATATATTTTTAAATATCCTTTTTTAACGATTAAAATGTTATTTTATACAGTATTAATTCTCTTGAACATTTTCATACAACTATTAAGTTATTAAAATTAAATTCAATGGTTAAATTATTAATTAGACTAACAAAAACATCTTTTAAATGTTGATACTAATTTATTGTTAATTTTTAATGAATACTCTTTGAAAGAAGAGTACATTTATTAAAAGTTAATAAGTTGTATCCAATAATTAATTTATTAATTAATAATATCTCTTTACTAACTATTAAAGAATATTTATTTACTGTGAATGAATCTTACGTGATGAGTGATTACTATACTGATTAATAAATTGTTATTAAATATTTATTTAGTTTATTACTTATCAAAAAGTGATGATTCAATTTTCTTATTCAAGTAGATATAAGAGTATTTTAAGCATTAGAATTTCAAAAAAAAAAATTTATAAATAAGCTTTAAAAAGTTAAGATTTTTTAGTAAAAATTCGATGTGAATGTACATGATTAGAGAATACTTTCTATTTGTTTCCATGAACGTCAGCAAAGATGAATTAATTTTTTTAATCAATTTATAATCAAATTTATAAATTCTTGTAGATAAATAAAAAAATTCTACTTTAGGGGAAAATAATCCAATCGAATTAATTTTTGAGATTTCATAATTTTCTACGAGTTTACCACATGAATTACTGTCTAACCAGAGATTACACAAATTTTAATGCTAATTGTGAGGAAATTACTAATAGATTTTGAGTTTATCGCGTTGGAACCGAAAATCGATAATTTTCCAGGTGACGGTACCGATCGTAAAGTATTTCAATCGACTTAATTTTTGAAATTACATAATTTTCTAAGATCTGTAGATCTCAGAAAATTGTAAAGTAGAATTTATTCTACTTTATAAATTTTTATTGTACTTTTTAAGAAAATCTGTAGTTAGAGTACTTCTTCTTAAATATATTTTAGCTGTATATTATTTTTTTAATTACTTGCTTATAAAAGAAAAAAAGATAAACTTTTCTGTCCTAGAGAGGAAACACCGTACTTAAAATTGATTAATGAACTAAAACTAAATCAAGATATATAATTTTCTTCGCAAAATTGAAACATTAGTATGTTTGAAAAGCAGTTGTTTAAATGTGAATGTTAATTCTATTAATATTTTTTTTTTAATTAACTTTTCATTATATCTTGTTGACAATTACTGCAACAATTTCTGATAAAATAAAATTAAAAAAATATTTTTACTCTGTCATTTTCATAAATCACAAGTTCAACATTTAAAAATCAGCGCAGAAATTGAAAACTACTGTCTTATTCGATTGCAGATAATCAAAAATAGTTATGGACAACGAGATCGATTACAAGTGTAGTCTCAGTGAAGAAACAAAGGCAATTGCTTTGGAAGAATTGCGTGAAGATGATAACATAAGAAACCAAACGTTGAAAAAATTTCGAGACTGGATACTGAAGCACCCTTCAATAAAACGTTGTCGTACTGATTCTTTATTTCTGCTTCGATTTTTGAGAACCAAGAAGTTCAGTTTGCCCATGGCACAAGAAATGTTGGAACGTTATTTATCGATCAGACAACTGTGTCCTGAATGGTTTCAAAATTTGGACATCTATGATCCCGAAACAGAAGCAATTATTGACTGTGGATATATCTTTCCATTGCTTGAAAGGGACCAATATGGAAGACAAGTCATTTTGGTTAATACCGGTAAAGCTTGTTTTTAGTTTTTCTAACTACACTTTATCGTTTGAGTGTTAGATAATTGATAAATGAAAAAAAAAATTCACAGCTCGAGCCGATCCATATAGATTCGGGTCTAGAGAAATAATTAGAGTCAACAGTATATTAAGTGAACTATTGATGGACATCGAAGAAAATCAAGTCCGTGGTTATACGTATGTGCATATTTTGACCGGAGCAACTATAGCTCACGGGACTATTTGGTCATTGTCAGACATCCGGAATTCGTTTAAATGGATGCAAAACATCTCACCGATACGAACTAAGCAAATTCATGTCATCAGTGTTCCAAGCCATGTCCGTAAAATTTTGGACTTTATAATATCGTTTGTAAATGAAAAACTTAGGAATAGAATTACGGTAAACATTATTTTATTAATTTATTGAGCCATAAATATTTGCGTACCATTATGGAGAAAAAGTACACAGTAAAAAATTTTGCGTCATTGCGTCAAAAAATTTTGTTTTCAATATTTAACACTTTTATGTGTAAATTTAACATTTATTGTGTTAAATTAACACAAAAAAGTGTTAAATATTTAACATAAAAATCTTTAACACAAAATTTTTTGACGCATTGACGCAAAATTTTTTACTGTCTAGGGAAGAAAAAAAATTACTAATTTCAAATTAGATATCCTCATTTTAAAACAAGTTTATTTTGCTCCCTTTTCTTCTTTGGAGTTATTTATATTTTATAGTTTTCGTATAAAACATAGAGGGTGCAATTTACCAAATCCCCTTTTATATATCTTCATTAGATAAAATACGATTACTCAAATTAAAAATAATGCAAATGATTCATCATTAAGATTCCTTTTCGAAAAATTCGATGTTTCTGGTACCTTCAACATATGTTTTCAAATTTTTTTCTTTGAAAAATCATTGTGAAAGGTTTATAATTTCTTTCTTGATCTTCCGCACGTTAGAAAAAAAAATGTTTGTCGGCAGAATTTTCTGAAATAAATTTTTTTAAATTGAGAATCTGCATTATTACAATTTGTGTGAATTCGAGATCTATCCACGGGATTTCATCATATATTTAATCAGGATCTGAATAACAGACGCCGTACCTTCATAGGTCTTGAATCGTCCAGAAAGCTAACACTATAGAAGCACAAAGTAAATTTCTTTTATTTTTGTGATGAATTACCCATTTTTTTTATTCTGTTCACAGAAAAATAAATTAGCTTGAATCTAGAGAAGAATTCTTGAACCTATAAAATAATTTTGACGAGTTTCATTGTCTTGGTTTAAGATAAAAAATTCTTGAATCAAGTCAAATTTACTTTAAACAAGAAAAATTTCTTAGTTTAAGAATTTTTCTACTCAAATTGAGAACATGAAATTGTTTAAAATTATTTACTTGATTCAAGTAATATTTTTTTCTGTGTAATCACATAAGTACTAAAAACTATTTCAAATTTTCCAGCAACCTTTCTAAATAATTTCTTGACAAAACTAAATCTCTCTTTATTCATTATATTTAATAAGCTATCGCATGACTCCTTAAAAAAATTCACGAATATTATGAATTCTTCACTGTTGTTAAATGTTTATCTGATTTTTTTTTTTTAGTTCTATGACAGTATAGAAGACTACAAACAAAATATCGATCCTAAAATTTTGCCTAAAGAATTGGGCGGTGACGTGCCAGCCGCTGATATGATTGGTATTTTTCGTTTATTTATTA